>JANHGN010006891.1:0-53402 GCA_024605025.1 Megaceryle maxima | reverse complement strand
AGAAACTAAGTATTAAGAGTTTTTAAGTGCTTTGCACCCTTCCTTTTTTTTTTTTTATTTTTTTTTTTTTTTTAATTTAACTTCCAGAGGAAATGTCTAGTTCCAAGCAAAAGGCTAAAATTCATGTTCATGTTATTTGAACCATGATTCCATACTCCCGTTGGATTTTTTTTTTTTTTTCTAGCATGTCAGAATGCTTTTAGGAATACAAGATCCCTTTGTGGCTTTGCTTTGAATCACTGGCAATCATATAGTGGCCACAATGGTCAGAATCAAGGCAAGATTTGAGGACAGAAGTAATATTTTGTTTTAGATATCTAACATAGGGAGGCTGGAAGTTTTTCTGACTTTTCCAGCTGTACTTGTTGATCTAATGAGGGTTACTGCCTTTATCTGCCTTGCTTTTGAATCTATGAAGCCTCTTCTCTTGTTTCCTATTCTCTGTAAGCACTTACCTTCTGTTTCTGGCATTTCAAGAATTCATCAGAATTTATTTCTCCAGATATATCCTTTTTTCTATATTTTCTCAATCCATATGGCTCTTTTTCATTTTCTCAGATTCAGCATTTTTGAAGGGAAATACCAACATCTCTCACCTTTTTCTGAGGAAATCCTATTCTGTCCTCCAGCCTTTGGCAGAAATGTGCATGAATGGGTGAGTGCAGAAAGCTAGTTTTTCTGAGGATTGCACCATTCAGCTGTCTCTTTTGAAGGAGTCATTCAGGTTATCATCCCATATTGTATTCAGTATGCTTAAAAAATCCAACACACAAAAGGTGACCAGAGCTTGAAGTGGAGTTTTTCTTCTGATTTCCAAAGACAGAATCCCTGGTAGTAAATGGAATTCACACGCTGTGTATAAACTGTCTCCACAGATCACTGCTGTGTAGTTCGGGTCCACATGGGCATTTTGCTTGTTGTAAAAGAATACTAAGGGGTTGTTTTCTGGTTTTCTGTTGTATTAAGTTGTGGGCCAAAATGTAGCATTACTACATTAACTTTGGAGTTGCACCCAAGATGAATTTGGCCTTGTCAGTTGTTAAATTCTTTCTATGACTGATCTCAGCTTGTTCAGAAAGGGATCATGCCAGACTATCAACCACAGAAATCATCATTTGAAACTCCACCAAAATTCTCATTCCCTGTAAATTGAAAAATTAAGCTTTGAAATAAAATGCTTTGTTCTTCAATCTCGTACTGACTTTTCATTAACATTATGTAACTCTCAAGCTATTAGGAAGATGCCAATTAAACCAAAATGGATTGAAGTATTTGAGTGGAGAAAAATAGGAACATGATTCTAAATGAGATATTGTACTAGTTCTTGGCATCTTGTGGCATCTTATCTCTGATATTTTCAGTTGTAAATTTCATTGCTCTCCACCCCATTTATCATAAATGTACACAGATATAAGTAAACCCAGGCCTATTTTTGGCGTATTTGTTTTATGAATTCAAAGCTACCCATCATCTATATAAATAACACAAAATGAACACTTTGCCAGCTCTTTCTCACAAACTCTATGCAGAGTGATAAGAAGAAATACCAGAAATTCCATAAGGCTAACTTGGAACTGCTTTATAGCAAATTAATGAAAAAAGCTTGTAGATAAATATTGGAGTTAAAGAATCATGAAGCTAACACCAGATTTTTTCAGTACTTAGAGGTATAATTGCAAGTGACTTCAATAAATTTCTTCTCTGGAAAGATGTTCTTCTAATACAACTGTTTGGTTTATCAACACAGAGGTGGAACAAAAGGAACAAATACTAAAAATTCTGCCATCAGTAACTAATGGGTTAGTCAGTATTAGATGAAAAGGATCACTGATCTAATGGCATGACAATCCCTTTATACACCCATAATAGCATTGTACATTCATGGTTTTTTATATGCTAGTCAATTCTACATCAAATAGCTATTTCCATTTTATGCATCAGCACTAGTAAGTTTCTGCAAGCTAACGTGAATTCCCTGGGCCAGCTGCACTGCATTCCTGGTGGGCTGGCTAGGACAGGAAAATTCAGAAATATGCTTGTGATTGGAATACAGTAAACTATCATACTGCCTCTCAAGTAGGCATAAACTCTACATTCCCAATGTGTATAGGCATAAAACCAGTAAATTATTCTTTTTTGTCCCTAATCGTCAAAGAAGAAATGCAGGGAGCAAGTTGTTTTACTTGAAATTATTACTTTTTAGAAGGGAGAACTAGGCTGAAACTACTCATATGCATTAATAATGTTCATCATTGTTTTTATATGTTTTTAGGTCCTATATTCCAAGTTTAATTCTGTTCAAAGGACTGCCTGAGAATTTCATAAATATGTTTCCATAAGCAACGCAGAGTAGCTGTGTTACAGAACCACAGAATTGTCACAGTTGGAAAAAACCTCTAAGATCACTGCATCCAACTGTCAACCCAAAAAACCAAACCCTAAACAACCAACCAACCAAATTAAAAAACCCCAACAAAAACCTCACCTCTCCATCCCACTGGTGCATGCCCTCAAGTGTCAGATCTACTGTATTTCCTGTCATTGAGGGCTTAACAGAAACTTTTTACTGAAAGACCCTGAAGCACTAGAAGAGATGTGTACTCTTAGGGGCTGGAGCTTTTTATGGAAATAAAAGGCAAACATCTGTGATGAATAGTTAGGAGGAATTGAGCCTGCTGTGGAGCAGGAGAATGGAATGGATGGTCACCTGATGTTTTTCCCAGCCCTATTTCATATCTATCATATGCAGATGGAAAAAATGAGTCTTACACAGCCTTGTATTATAGAGGAAGGGGGTGATACATACCAGTCTGGATAATGAACTTGACAAAGCTGCACACAAAGAAGTGAATCTGCAAAGTAAATTCCTGTTTCAGCATTTATTAATGTAAGATAGTAGCAGTAGCAAGTGCAGATACTAAATGTGTGGTGCAATTGTGCCCAACAGAGCCACATTAAGTGCTTTGTACACTCTAGATCTTCAGTCAGATCTGCATCTTCTGTTGCAAAGTTACAAGCATCTTAGTTTAAGAAAGATCTCAGCAGCTGTGTAAACCAAATAAAATGTTAAATATGATTTCAGTTCTTCATCTGTCATCATGAGCTTCTTTAGAAGGATTCTGAAGTGCAGAACAAGTTGCCCATGGCTTGCATGAAAAGAAGGGAACTCAAAACAGCTAAATTAATTAGAGGTTCCTAAGTAAATTAAGTACCTTGTTTAAACAATCTAGATAAGTAATTGCTGAGTGTTAGTCTTATGGACAATTTCCTCATACCTTCCCATCAGGTGGATATCTGACTTGCCTGGTTAGTTCAAAATCACTTCAATAAAACATACAGCTGCAGTTCTTTGGCAGCATATCACCTTCCAGGGATTTCAGGAGATGGAGGTTTCTTCAGGGCTACTTGAAACCCTCACTAGCTTTTGCTATAGGTATGAGATGCATTTCCAAGGCATAATACACATTCTTTTATGTGAATAAAAGACCATATCACAGAATCACAAAATTATTGAGGCTGGAAAAGACCTCTGAGATCATCAAGTTCAGCCTATGGCCTAACACTACGACATCAGCTAACTCATGCCACTGAGTGCAGCATCCAATCTTTTCTTAAACACCTCCAGGGATGGTGACTCCACCACCTCCCTAGGCAGTCCATTCCAGTGTCTAATCACCCTTTTCTTCTTCTTGAGGAAATACTGTAAAAATAAACAGAAGACATATTTGAACTCTGCTGCTCAGTATACCGTCGGATGGTATTTTGATGCTAAAGTGATGCAGCATGGTTTGCATAGTTTATTATTTAACAGATATTCTAGACCTTTGTTGCCACCATCTTAGTATCTCCTAGAGCCCCACTAGAGAAAAAGGCATGATCTAATAAAGTAGTCTAAGTGAGATGGGCAAAGACTGCATAATAGACTTCTGGCTCCACCAAGGTCTAACCTTTGTGATTCTGCTCAGTGAGACAGCTGTGAAGCAATGAAGCAATGTCTTCTGAAATTGGAAAGGGCTGCAGCAGGTAGTAAAAGTTTGTAGTCAAACAGAGCTCTAAGCCTCTACTTTGTGTTTTTGGTGGGTCAGGCTCCTTCCATAAGAGCTGAAGGCAGCCATGGTGCCGCCATGTCCCAGAGCTGGGAATTAGAGAGCTAGTAAAGTGGCTCAGCAGGGTTGTGTTGGAGCAGAGGCAGCTTCCAGCGACCCTGTCTTTACTGAGGAGTGTCAAGTTTTTATGAGTATCGTTACATTTTTATAGCTTAATGTGTTTGACTACTAAGGCATAACAAAGCACGTTAAAAAGTTGCCATGGCTCATTTCCGCACTCAGTAGCAAGTCCTTGCTATGTGTAGTGTGGGTCCCTAGGAAATACTAAATAACAAAGGCCAGCTTAGTATTGTGCTTTTCACATCTTCCTTATCCACTTTAATCATCTCAGTCCCTTTCGATTTAAAAGCAGTCTTCATTTGAGATGTGTTTTATTCGGCTTCAAAGCTCTCAGCACAGTTGCTGGTCTGGAATTCACACCTATAGGATGATGTCTCCAGGAAAAAAAGATGATAGTTTGTATAAAGATGGCAGGTGAGAAGAGAGATCATTAGAAAATATGTTTTGAAAGACACTGTCATAGAAATTAAGGAGCGCTAGATTAAAGAATAAGGGGAGGAGTTTCAGTAAAGAACCAGCAAAGAAAATAATACAGTTAAAGAAAGCAACTATGACTAGGTGCCAGCACTGAAAGCTTGACAGAATGGTGTATTAGTTTTAAACAGTAGTGCTGACATCTTCAGTTACAGGAACATGGAGGTGGATCCAGGCTGCAGTCCAAGGGAAGTTTAGTGTAGCAGCAATCTGGAGTTCACTCTAGCTACAGCCTATGAGATCTATAAATCACTGGTGTTAAATTCAGATGGACACTACTCCCAAGGGTGGCCGTGTTGCAGAGAACAGGGCACTGAGGTGTTGTTCAAAGCTGGCAGGGACTCCAATAGTGGAGCTAGCCAGAAGAACAGATACATCAAGGGCAATGGAAAATATGGTGCAGAATATGAAGAGCAGTTTCTAAGGGCAGGTGAGGCAAAATACTGAATTTTTGTTGCTTGTGGATGTAAGATAGAATGCCCTGTGGGGATGTTTCTTTGCATCTCTGCATTTGTAGTGAAAATTTAGAAAGTATAATTTGGTTAAAATCTTGTAGGGGAATTTTTAAATGGCTTTTATTTTTAACAGGCAATTTCAGGAGATAGAATATTTAAACCTTACATTAGATTTTGGTTTGCTATTTCAATATGGTCTTTGCAAAATAGAGTTTTAAGGTTTCTATTAACCTGAAACCTCTATGGCAACTTAAATGTAGTTTATGTTAAGTACATAGAGCACCTATGTACTTGTATTGTTTTTCAAATGGTATTTAAGTGTATTAAGATGCAGATGTGTATGTACCTAATGGTATTTTCAGAAGGAAGCTGGTGTCTGTATTATGAATCTTGGAAAATCTTACTAGGCGTTAATAGAGATTGTTTCATGCCTAAATATGATTATGATTGGGTTCCTTGTGAGCTTTAGGATCAGAAGTGCTTTGGAAATATAAAGTATTTTATTAATATTTACTGCCTTCTCTTAATTTGCTCATATTTTTTATAAGCTCTTGAAAGCCATTGCAGAGTTACGGCGATATGATCCAGGCCTGGAGTAAACCCACTGATGATGGTACCTTCAGAAGGGATGTATTTACCACAAGACATTCTAGTGCTTGTCAGTGGTGCCCAGTCCCCAAAGATGATTTGTTACTATAATCGCTTTCCTGCTAAGACTCTGCATTTAATACCAGTTGCACTCATGACTCAGAGAACATAAGTTCATCATGGGGTTACTTATTGCCAAAGAAACTTTACTCATTCTTTTCTCCTTATTCCCAGAAATGAAATAAAGATTGTAGCAAACTATTTCAAAGTGAACTGGTAAGTTCAGGGATTCTGCTTCATGACCCATGTGTTACAGAGTCTTTTACAGCAGAAAGTAGTTATAATAAATGTCACTAAAAACGTATTGCAGAAAACTGTTAATTTCTGCTTTATAGCAGTGAAAAGTGATTCAACAGTACAATGATTAACATGGAAGAAAATCCTCATAGTGACAGGACATATGGTCTTCTTAAGGTTCTAGGATGGCAGCTGACGTTCCATGGGAGACAAGTAAGCACAGGTGACAGGGATCCCAGCTGCCATATTCTGAAACCTTCCAGCTTGGGAAGGAGAGAGAGGGACCAATTCTGCAGTGTTTCTCAAAGGAAGGTGGCCCTGCTTGATGGGAAGGAGGAGAAAGTAGATTGTTCTTTTGTTTGGCAGCAAATAAAGGATTGATTCTGAGATTTCACACTAGAGCAACAATACTACTGTATCATCCCTAATAGGAGCTATGATCTGCCTATGTACGCGTGTTATTCAGGTGGCAAAATTGAACAGACATCACAAGAAGCTAGAGAAAAATCTTACAGAAACATTATCATGTTGTCTGTTTGCTTGTTTTATTCAGTTCTTCTGAACAGGTTTTTTTGTTTGTTTGGTTTTTTTTCTCTCTTCCCCCTTCCAGATAGTAAGTACTGTTGGCTGCTGTGAACTGTGGTTTTAGCAAAAAATGTAGAAAGAAATTCCAGCTTGACTATGTGTCTTTATATGGGGAGTCTTCATGTAGCAATAGATGGTTTGTGAATAAAAAAAATGTGAAGTTGCCCTTTCTGATGTCATCAGATTTGTCAGTGCGAGCATGGTCCAGGAGCAGGAGCTGAGATGAGGAGAGGTAGGAAGAAGTGACACAGAGAATGCCATGGGATTGAATGATGAAGGGGGTGCTGCAATATGCGATGAATGTAATGCAGGGAGAGAGCTGCTTTGAATGAATATGATAAATACATCCAACTATCAATAAGGAGGCGAGATAGTATGTATGTCACCATGGTTTCACTAGTAAAGCAAAAGAAATATTATAGTACTGATGTTACAGTCCTGTTTAAACTGTGCTCATCTAAGTAGAGAACACATAGCTTGGAAGGGTCATCTGCTAAGAGTGGTATTTTTTATTGATCTCTTATCTTCAAACACTTCTCCAAAAGGTTTCAAATTCCCATTGAAAATATCTGAATTGTTACAGTGAAAAGGGATTTGAAGTTCCATGGAGATCTAGTTCCCTAAATACTTTTTCCAGATTTTCCACCAGATTCTGTGGGGAGGAGATTTGATGGTTTCTTTGAGATTTGGGTGAACATTTTGGTTGAGCTGAATTATCCAATGTTTCTGCTTGGTTTTAGCATGAAAGATTTTCCTCTGTTCCTTTCATTCCTACAACCAACACAGAATTGTCCATGCAATATAAAGTACTTTTATCCCAGTCAGGTTCGTAGGGTTTACTTCACATGCCTAACAACAAAGGGCTAATGTGAGTAAGGAATCAGTCCTGTTATTGTTATACTGTTCATACCAAAGAATTACTTTAGTAAGACTGATTTCTGTAGAATCTGGATGTAACACACCCACCCACCCTGAGATTAAAGCTACAGTTCTCTGCAAAGATGAGGCATCTGGCTTTTACACATCAAGCATTAGGTGAGATGGATTCCACCCTGCAGATAGGTAAGTTAGGTAACTGAAACTGGATCCTGTGAATATCCCTAAGGATGGGAAACTACAGCTGCCTAAACTTAATGTGTTACTGACCACTTGACTTCTATTTTCACTGGCTAAATGGCAGCACTGAAAGTAAAATCAAAGCTAAACACGATGAAACTCATATGCTAACAGTGCAAATACCATCAATGTTCAAGTTTTGTAACGTTCCCATGACATGTAATGCATGATTTGGTCTGCATTATATCCATCAGCTGCCTACGTCTGCTAGCAATTGCCAGGCAGCTATCCCATCAATACCTCTTAATGATTGTGCCTTCTCTCAATACACCAACACAGAATTATGGTATAACACAATATTACTGAGGAGATTTCACTCACTTGTAAAACAATCCAGTGAATTATTTGCAATGACTATTTCCACCCGTCAGACAGGAAACACTGTTTGTGCTATCTGCATATATGCACAATTATTTTCCATCTTTCCGGTATCAAAAATTGTTTCAGTGCAGAAAATACCTTGTATACATATACAAACATACTTACATAGCTCTATCATACATTTTACATAGCAATATTTGTTAAAAAAAAAAAAATCTCTTTATGTGTTTCTTTTCATATTCACTTTAAAATGAACTGGAAAAAAGCTGCCTCTGCAAAGAATTTTTATTGGCAAAGCATATAATTTACTTTGGCTCCATAAATCAAAGTACAGTCATGCTGCAAAATATGGGTAGCCCATTTAGAAATATTCCATCAGGAGGTATAGAGGTGCAGTATATTATACCTGCTGTTTCAAATAAATAGCATTCTCAAATCCTGTTCATCTGTATGTGATATCTTTTATTGCAATATGGTGCTTTCCATCAAGTTAGTTAATTTTGTTCCTGCAATTCAAAATGTAATTGATCACTACAGTACTTGCCTTTGGGACAAAGTATCTTTTTATCCAGTGTGTTGTTTCAGCTTTCCACTGTTCTTTTAAAAAGATTGTATATGAAATATCATAGCCTGTGCAATAAGTTTTATGGTTCTTTGGTTTATTATTTTTCTATCTTCAGCATATGTATGTAGTCTGTAATATGTACCTTAGACATCCTTCTGTTCCCTACCTGCACTTTGTTTGGCAAAAAGATTCATTTCAACATCATTTGCGTGAAGGTTGTGGATGATTTCTGTTAGCTTTAGATCACTAGGCTTCAGGTCAGCAAATTAATTTTGTTCTTAATCTCTTGTCATTTTTATAGAGCCGATCAAATAGCAATGCAGTGATGGGTTTTTAATTTCAAAATATTATAATTAATTTTATTTATAAACTATTACTTTGAAATAACTGCAGTGGTTTCTGTTGGACTTTTAAAATCTTGTAAATGTTTTATATGTAAAAATATTTTTTGTTTTGAAAGTAATTCAGAATGAAAAAATCATGAGAAGGCTGTGTCAGATTTTATAACTGAGCCTGTGGCCTCAAGTAAGCTAAGAAATAGTGCAGGAGGAATAGAGGTGTATATCTTTTGGAAAGCTGCTCAGAGAAGTATTGATGTGCTGAAGCTAAGCAAGTCAGAATGCCAAAAAAGTGATGACATATCTCAGTCAAACCCATAATGGATCAAAAGTGTAGTTACTTAATACTTGAACTGTAAACTCTTTGAAGCAGGAACTGTACATATAGAGGCTCCTCCAATGTACTGTATCAGTACAAATAAATCATAGTAATAATAAATAATTAACTCCATGGCATTGGGAAGGCCAGCAAGTGGTCAAAGGAGACTGTTCAACACTTGGCATTAGGGAGTATGCCTATAAAGCAGCAGGTGATATGCTGGGAAGATCTGAATAAGGGCAACTTCTGTGGTTGAAATGCTAGTTCTATCCATCTAAGCTGGTTCTGCTATCTAAATGGGTAGCATCTCTCACTGGGGTGGTCGGGCACGTTTCTGATTCCTGAAATCTGTGTTTTAAAGCAACAGGAATTTAATTAGTGCAGCGTGAATTGCAATAACAGATCTTTAGTAGAAAGAGAAATCTATTGTTGATAGTAATGAAAACAAAACTATATTACATTCGGAACAATTCTATTTCCAGTATACTTTCAAGGGTAAAGAAAAATGGGTATGTAGTAGTAGGAAAACTTGTATGTTTAATAGTAGTATATGGGCAGGAAAAGTTTCTAAAAAATGTTCCAGAGTAAACATAAGTAATTTCCCTCTTGAAAAACCCTAGTAGAATAGCCTGAATATTTCTTTAAATATCATTGGTGCAGCTTAACCAGTAACACTTTCTCCATTGAACCGCATACTAAGCACTGGAAGTTTCTTGCCAGTGTAACTGTAGCGGCTGGCTATAATTGTCTTGTGAGCTATAATGCATCACATATGTCCCCATTCCTTCAGTGAGACTGATGCGTGGAAGACTTCTGAAAGACTTGCTGTTATCAGGTGATTAGAAGTGTGTGCTCCAGAGCACTGAACTCTGGGTCTGGCATACTCAAAATTGGCATTGATTTTGAAAAGTTCCTAGTTATTCAAGTAGTACTCAAGTCTCAGATTAGCCAGTAGAAGTGTATTTGTAAAAGAAATGTTATGGCACTTATCAAATACCTTTAAGCTCTTCAGGAGCATTTTAATTTATTTTCAACAAAACTTGGGCTTACAGTCCCTGACAGCACCTGGAGGTCATCACCCAGCTATGTGTATATTATAAGCTATGGACCGTATTTGTGTTCTTTCTTTGGCATTTTATTTGACTTCTGTAGATAAGATTCATGTGCTACTTTGCTCTTGCCTATTGTGGTTTCCTGTCTTTTTGTTATGTTTGCAAGGTGAAGCTCTAGTCATCTCTTTGGGATAATTTCCTGACTATTCTGGCTGTGGTTACAGAACCACAGATTCCTTTTCTTTCTTGTTTTCCTCTCATCAGGTAGTACACATTGTGCATCCATAAGCATTATTTCTTGACTGATGTCAACAACTGATGTTACCAGTGTCACATATATACCATTTTCATCACTCAACAAAAATATGTTGCCAGCAAGAATTGCAGAGTTCAGGGCTTGGGAAATAATACTTTATTTTGTACCAAAATGTTTCAAGGATATACCTTGCTGTTATATGTCCTATACCACTTCATAAACAATCATTACCATTTAAATATACCATCATATAGTATAGGCCATTGCTTTTCACATACTCTCTTGAGTCATTTTTACTTCTGAGCTTCTAAAGTTCTGTCTGCCCTTCAAGCTTTACAGGAATCTTGGACTGCTTATAAGAATAGCAGAAATCTACTTTTATAATGTTTTTGGCAATTGTGTGTTACAGTTGTCAAACACTGCACTCTGCAAACATGTTTTTCTCATTAACAAAGGAGACACAGGTGACTTTTTTAGATATTGGTTAGATATTTTGCGAAAAAAGAAGGCAATAGATAATATGAGCATGTAAGTCAAGGGTGTCAAAGGCAGAAGGAACTTGCGTTTACAGTTCTGGTGCTGACATTGTGGCTAATTTGGAAAGAGAAGAGCTGGAGAGGCTGGGAAATGGCTTCGAGATCAGAATAAAGGACTAGGCAAGGTGACTGAGCCTAGGATATAGAAAGACTGCAAATAAATACACATGCACAAAGTCATAATCCAGGATGAGCAAGCAAACTGGATTATAGTATTTTCACATATCTGCTGTTTGACTTTACAACTTTAGTAATACTTTTGAAATATTTTATATGTATATATATACTAAAAGGATAGGGTACACAGAAGGATGCATACCCATTCACATTGACAAATATACATATTCAGGTATACACAGGCTATACAAATAGACATATCAGTGGAAGTATATGCATATAGGCACAGACATAAGATCAGAAGGGCATATATGCATGCACATGTGCACATATAGAAGCAAATTCATATCCAAGAAGTGGGAGGCACAGAACCATGAACAAACAGCATTGCATGAATACATGCACAGATACCTACACACCACAGTTCCTTCACAGTTATATGAAGTGACAGAAAGGCTTGGAGTTGTGCAAACATTGTTAAAAGACACCCTCATTGCCATGACTGTCTCAGGCTGAAAAAAAAAGGAATATTGAAAAATACTGTCTGGGAGAACAAAACGGGAGAGTCAACCCATCAAATGTCTGGAACTAAAATAAAGCCAGAGAGTATACCCCAGCCAAAACCACTGCCAGCAGCTAAGTCAGTCACACAGCAAGAGCAGTCATCCACATATACATATGCTGTAAGAAAAATATCCACCACCTGCCAACTGGCTACTAGCAACCATGACCTCTGTGTGTGTGTGGCCAGAGTGTTGGCACCGGTGTTGGAGGAGGAAGAGGAGTGGAAAGAAAGGAAACAGCAATAGGAAATCAGAAACAACAGAGGTGAAATGGAATCAGTGCACCCAGTCAAAACATTTGTTTAATAGAAACAGAAGTCTGGGATGTGTACAGTTTATGTTTTACACAGTGAAAGGTCCTGCTCATGTGTGAAACTTCAGCCTTCTTGAGTAGCAGGAGGTCTTGTATGTGTAAAGCACATTGCTCCACTCAGCACACATCAGATGTCTTGAAAAAGGCAAACAATGAAACAGGTGGCTAATTGGCTTCCAATCTTTCAATTCATAAAACAAGAAGAAATTTGGTCAAGTGGTGAGAGTAGGATGCTTGATCAGGTCGCCTGGATGGTGTTCTAGGCTCTCTCTCTGAAGTGCTGTGTGATCTTGGGTGACTCATTCATGCTTTTTTGTGTCTAAGTCTGCTATCCGTAAAATAAGGATAATAATGATTCTTTATCTCTTAGGGGTGCAGGAAGATCAAAATAATGGATGTAAAACCGTTAAGATTCATGAAAGATATCAAGTAGAGGAAAGCTGGATTGCAAATGAAATTCCCTAAGTCTATTTCTGAGTGAGACACAGTGTTGCAGGGTAAATTTGAGTGACACCAGCATTTCATGGCAGTCAAATTCCATTTTCATGCTGATTCCACATCTGTAACTCCTGCATTTTGTTAGGATAGTTTTCAGTATGATGCAATATTTCTTTTTTTTTTCCCAGTGTCATGCTATTAATGTATAGTATTTCTACGACTAAACTTTGAAAAAATTCCAAGTAATTGAAAAAAGCAAATTTGACCTTCTTAATTTCAGTATTTTCATACTAAATCTGAATAGCTAATAGCAATTTCTTTCTCTATTGTTCTTACCTTTTGCCTCCTGAACACTTTTCTTCACAAGCCTAAATCCTGAAGAAAAATCAACCCATTAAGTTAACTGCTTATGTCATCATCCCTAGGGGATAAGCTATACTCTAATCATCTATTCTTATTTAAGGTAGTATGAGTTTTTGTGTTGATTTAATGCTGTGGTGCCTTTGCTCTCAGCTCATAAGAAACTGTTACAGCCACCATAGTGGGGATCCTTTTGGCCATGCCAGGCTGCATGCCATGTCTTCTCCACTGTCTTCAGACCTAGCTTTAAGCTGGTTAAGTCACTTATCCACCCAGACATCCACCTGGATGAGTGTGAGCTTGGCCAGAAATTAATTCTAATATCAAAGAACACGGATACATTTCTGTTGAATAATAAGCACAATAAGTTTTGCTTCTAAGACATTCACATATTTTTAACAAAAAAACCCATTTAATCAAAAAGTTCTAGACCAGCAGTTTACCAATTTTTTACCATGGGAATTCACCTCATGGCTTAAATGTAGAACTACTCAGAATTTCTCCGTGAGACATTTGCTCATCAATGAGTGTTGTTACAGAAAACTAAATATATGCAGGTTGGTTTTGATTTTGACAATGTATGTTTAAGAAAATAGAGGATGAAGCACTTTCATTGAGTGGGATATTATCTGGCATAACTGGATTTTGTATTGAAATGTATTTTGTCTCTAATTTTTTGTCCTTGTGTGATATTTCATTGTAGTGCATCACAGTTCATTTGCTCATGTGCTATATGGAAGTGGTTCTTCTGAGGAGGTGCTTTATTGGGCAAGCAATCTGATTTGCCAATGTTTTGAGCCTGCCAGGTAGGAGAAGTCCAATTTGGAAGCCATGTGCTGAAAAGCAAGATATATTAGTTCAGGCTTGATGCCATGTTCATATGGTTACATGGTTTTTGGATAGAGCTGGCTGCCATCTGGCTTGTGTGAAGTACGGTAGAGTAAAATCCCAACTGTCTGCACCTATTCATCTGGACATACCCAACATCTGGTTAGGGAAACAAGTTATAATTCACTGCTTGGTAAACTTGCTTCAGCATTTTCAGTTTAATTTCTGACTTGTGTATTAGCAGGTTACATCCTGCATTTAGAGAGTGTCTTCATAGCTACAGTGTTCATCTCCTGCCTGTCATTTATGTAACTAAAACACTGCGTAAACAAATAAAACCTGTAGGGCTGCTCAAGATTCTTTCATTAAATTCTCAGAATAAAACAAAGTAAGTAAAATCTCCAAAGGAAAAAAAAATCCTCTTAATTGTTGCTGGTCAAAACCTGATCACTAAAACAACTATATTAGACAGAAAATGCTTACAGAAGTAGATTACTATGAATTTACAGTTTTTGTCTCTTATAAATATTTATAATATTTGAGTCCATTTAGGGAGAGTGTGTAAAGCTGTGCTCAAGTTAAACATTCTAAATTGCTTTAAGAGCATCTGCATGACTTTTAAGACATTTGAACCCAGAAGAAAGTATACTGGTTAAGGCTTAGATCTTGGCATAGTTTATCAGTGATTTGCTTTTGTTCTGAGGTTAGAAGCTTGTCAGTACATTCATTAGTTTTTCAAGCAAGCTGAGTAGGATGATCTGGGATCCTTATCATCCTGTTTAACACAAAGTTTTTAACGGTCTTATACCGAGCCCTCAATCAGGGTTTGTCCCTCTGAAGTAGAAATATTTTCTTCTGGATAAAGGGGCCTGCCACAAAGAACTTTTTTACAGGAGGAGATTTCAGACTCCCTTTGGACATAATCTGAAGTTAAAGAGCTTCATATTTGTGCATGTGAAAGGCTAATAGTCTTAGAAATGTAGTATATAGGAATGAGTATCACTGGTGACTGGTGGAGGCTGTAATAGATTACCATACAAAACTGTATGCTGCTGAGGAGCTGAAGATAACCCCTGCAGCGTATTTCCCAAAGGCTCCAGGTCCCTGAAGCTACGCTGCCAGGTGGCAATTGCAGTTCCCATCAGTCATCAAAGCTGTTTCCTGACGAAAATGCCAGAAATACTTGTATCCAAGTGGAACTGGGAGACAGTGGGAAAATTGCCAGTTTCACTTTGGAATTAAACATCTTGGGCTCAGTTCTGCTTCTGACTTTCAGACATGGCTGCTTCCCAGCTGGAGACATCCCCCATCAATCATCTTGGCTTGAGTGTATAAGATGACATTTTAAAGGCTGGTTCAGTGCCTTCCATCTTCTTTCCAGAGTGGGCATGGGGAGCTTGTTGGCAAGATAGAAGCGGGAAACAGAAATACAGTACCTAGCACAGTCAAGTCACTGGAATGCCAGTACATACAATAGCTCTCTTAGTACCAGCGTAGTATCTATGGGGGACTTATAACTAAGTTATTGACAATTCATCTTGAAAGTCCTTCCCACTCCTTGTGAGGATTGTGCTAAAGACAGAATACTGATCTGGTACCTCATGGTGATAGAAGGCTCAAAGACTTTGTTCTCTAACAAAAGTCAGATCAGTTCAAGTCCATTCAATTCCAGATACCACCTCCAGGCTGTTGTAACCATGATGATGGCAAATTTGAAAGGCCAAAAGGGCTGAGCGTGCTGCTCAAAGAGTCCTGGAGACTTAGAAAGGCATTAGCTTGAGTCATCAATTCTAGGATTTTCCAGATTATGGCCTTTCCTGTTCATAGCACAGACTCAAATAACTACTTGGTGATGGTTATGGTGGAGAGACAGCTTAGGATGAAGTAAAGACCCATTCCCTGATATTGAAAGGTGTTTCATACGCTCTGGACTGAATCCTAACTTCAGGAGTGTTTATGCTGAAAAAACATTGATGTAAGTATATTTCTTACTATTGTTCCCTTTTTTTTTTTTTTGTGAGAGAGGTATCATTTGTCCCTGCAAAGATAGATTTCAGCAGAGCATGTTTATTCGATGCTGTTGTTAAAATGCAGACAACTTTTTCACATTGCTGTGGATAGTGTTTCTGAGGCATGAGCAATTAAAGCTTGGATGAAAAAGTCTGATGAGACAGAGCTTAGAACAGCCAAGACCACGGAGAAAGCTTACCCTGCGGTTCATAGTTCAGTTCATTTTACCAACAAATCTAAGCTCTGGGAAGCAGGTGAATATTCAAAGTGTACAATTCCTCTTTCTTGTGGCCTTTCCTGCGGGTGAAAGGGAGATACAGAACAATTAAGTGAAGCAATGTGGTTGCCTCCATCTGTGAAGTTCAGCGTTTGTTTAAATAGTCCGAGGCACTGGGTCTGTGTATGCTGGTGGACAAACTAAAGCTGAAGTGCTTATTTCTATTCCTCAAACAAACTGGAAAAATCAAAGTTATCTGATTTAATTCAGAGCAGAAACTTCTTCCTCACACCTAGGGAAAATACATCATGCAAACAAGAAATGAGCGAATTCAGTTTTGGGAGGATGGCTGGTCAGTCCCTTCCTTGTTTGTGGTATGCTGCATCCAGCCCTGAGAAGGCCATTAGACAAGACTGTATTGTTTCACGTTCTGCCATATACCCAATGCGTAACCTCAGGGAAGTCATTTAATCTCTATCCTTCCATTCTCCAGGCACTGAATGTTTTCCTTGCTCACTGAGATTACAAAACTCTGGAGAGCAGCAAGAGTTTCTGTTTAACACCAAATACACCTTGAGCTTCTGGGTGCCAGAGGAATAAAACTGTAATCTGTTCTTCTGAACAGCATGCAGATGGAGGATATTGTTTCAATTGGTGCTCTAACTTAATGTGATCACTTTCCCTTTGTAGGGAGCTGGAGCTTTAGTCTTCCATTGGCTATAGAGAGCCTCAAATGAGTTGACTAATTTAGTCTCAAGTTTGGCTTTATTCATAGCTCCTGTGGTTCTTACGAATTCTGAAGTAAGTTGTACTGAATGTAGTCTACTCAGTGTTACAAAGACTTGCCTCTTTGCCTATGCTCATTTTTACTTACATGCTCATATCACCTGATCAGTGACCACCCGCCTCTGTTTGAATTTTCAAGGTGAATGATTGAATTGCATCTTGATACATAGTCTTTCCAACACTGGACCACCCACTTACCCTGAGTCCTTCAAGAGGAACAGACAAAACATCTAAGGTCTTTGTTCACCCTGAACCTTGCTGGTATTATTTTACAAGCATAATCTTGTTTAATATCTGATAATTAGTGGTAATAGCTTTTTTAACTTCTGCAGCTGTCAAAACCACACATCTCTAGCAAAAGCATAAAGAATATTAGGTATCCAGGCAGTAGGCTACATTATCCCTCCGGTTTGTCTCAGCTAAGAAAAATATCTCTGTGATGTAACTCACATAAATTTGGTTCTTGTTACTGATCAAATTAATTTTTTGTTTGTTTGTTTGTTTGTTTGTTTGTTTTTAATGAGCTCAGTCCTAGAAGTATCTAACAAAGGCATCAAGGCAGACAGCTTCATAAAGGAAAAGGACACTGCTCTGCATTGTGCCTTTTCTTTTAAAGAAGATCCAAGGAGGGCAGAGGAAACTATACAGCAGTCCCCACTAGAAGCATGACACATAACCATTATTTTACTGTCCTGTTTGTCACATGCCAATACTCAGAATGTGGGATCTTACACAGATCTCGGAAACAGGCTGCAAACCCGACAGCTATTGTACCATTTTAAATCACCGCCCCCACAGCTGGACCCCAGACCGTAATAGAACTAAAGTCCTTTCCACATATTCACTATGTGTCTGCAACACAGCTATGCTCTCTGTAACAAGTTTAGAAGTGGAATTGTCCATGCCTTGTACATTGGCATGGGGATTCAGGGGGTTGGCATGGGAGCTACTCTCAGTTTTTCAGCTAATGTGCGGTGTAACTTTAGCTATGTCATTGGACCTTAGCAGAGGATACCATAACAAGAAGGCTTGAATAGAGACAGCATCTCTAATGTTTTAGGGGGTCTATGAAATATAATTCAGTGATGCTGACTAGTATGGGAATAACTAAAGAAACCTATCTTGACAGGAAAGCAGTAATAACCCACCTATCATAAGACAAATTTGTGCAAGCCCAGGAAAACAGGTTACATGAAGATAGATCTATTTTTGTTCATGTTGCCAGATAGATTCACTTTAGCCACGTTATGTATGGACATGGAACATGCTTAGAGCAAAACTAATTGGAAACAGGGTTATTAGTGTTAGTAAAGTGTCCTGGTTTCTTCTGGCATAGAGTTGATTTTCTTCCTTACAGCTGGTACAGTGCTGTTTTTTGGGTGTGGCATGAGAATAATGTTGATAACATGCTGATGTTTTAGTTGGTCCTAAGTACTGCTTATCCTAAGTCATGGACTTTTCAGTTTCCCATGCTCTGCCAGCAAGGAGGTACACAAGAAGCCGGGAGGAAGCATGGCCGTAACAGCTGATCCAAACAAATATTCCATACCATAGGATATCATGCTCAGTACATAAAATGGAGGGTGTTGGCCAGGAGGGGCTGATTGCTGCTGGGAGACTGGCTGGGCATCGGCCACTGGGGGGGGGGGCAGTTGGATCATGCATCGTTTTTCTTTCTTGGGTTTTATTTAGTTCTCTTTTTGTTACCTCCATGTTCATCACAATTGTTGTTATTATAATATTTTATGTCATTTATTAAATGGTTCTTATTTCAGCCTATGAGTTTTACTTTTTTCTTTTTTTTTTTTTTTCCTGATTCTTCTTCCCATGCCACCAGGGGTTAGTGGGAGGAGTGAGTGAGCAGCTGCATGATGCTTAGTTGATGGCTGAGGCTAAACCACAACATGAAGGCAGAAACAAAGGGAAGTTACAGGGGGTCAACATGTGATTTTAAACACAATTCCCAATCAAATGTTTTCTAATTAGCATGACTGACTACTCTGTATGGATTTGTTTCATTCCCATGATTAAAGTTTATTACCAATGTATTTTGAGTGAACAATTTTAAAGAGAGTATAGAGAGATCACATAATGGCAGACCAAGTAAGCACCAAAAAGACCGGGCAAACAATGTTTTCTTATTCAGTGTTCTAAGGCATATAAAGAAAGAGATCTTTTGTAACCAAAAAAACATAGAACATATCTGAATAAATAACATCATGCAAGAATTATACTTGCTTCAAGAAGTGTGGAGCTGACTGATGGTATTGTGTTGTGTAGGCCCTTGCTATTGAATCTCGATTGGACGTTCCTAGCAAAGGAATACTGAGATGGGGACTTAGTGACAGAATGTTTAGCTGTGTGGCTTTTAACTTACCTTTGACTTAACTTGAAGGTCCTGTTTCCATTTTGCTTGGACATTTCTTGTACAGCTTGCTGGGTCCAGTTCAATAGACTTCATGGTCTGTGAAAATGGTTGCATTGCAAGGCTTCCCTTAGAGAAGTAAATGTATGTGTTTGCCAGTAGTCCAGTTTGTGGATGAAACTTGGTGGACTAGACTCCAGATAATTTTTCCACCATTTCTACTGAACATACTGCAATTACAGCCATGGTTTCTGATAGTGGCAATTGTATCCATATTTAGAATTGCTACTTCCTAAACAGCTTCTGATAGCTCAAAACTAGAATGCCTACATTTTTTGGCATTCACATGACGTAGTCATAGGAACGCCATAGAACTTTTGATTCTTCCTGTGTCAGAGCATTCACTCTGATTCATCAGTCCAGAATTGAATCCATCCAAATTAAGGCTGTTTCATGGGAAGTCATCATTCTGAATCTAAGAGTAACTTGAGAAACAAGTAAATTTGTGATGTCCTCATTTCCATATCTACATAGGAATGGTTGCTGTTTTCAGACTCAGACAAAGGGTAACATCGCTATACAGAGCAGACGTGGATTAGATGCTTTTTTTTGTTGATATCCGATATAAACTGTAGTGGGTTTTGGTAAATATCACAAAAATTTATGAACGCATTGTTACCTGAGGATCTCAAAGCTTCTTACAAATATTAAGCTTATCCTACTCCAGGCTGTAATATCAGGTATGTAATGAAATGGTTGACGCAAATGAGTAAAGTAAATAACTAAAGTAAATAAAGTGTTACTAAATGAGTAAATGAGGGCACAGATGACAACTCCTTTCTGAACTGTGACAGAATGTAGCTTATGAAAGATATAGTAGGAAGTGCCCTCTTTTCCCATATTGGTAGGTTGATGTCTAGCTATCCAGAGTCTTTAAAGGATTTAAGCTAATTGCACAGAAAATCACTACAACTGTCCCTGCTCCCCCTTACCTCTGGGACAGCACAGTGTCCATCAAGCGGGAGTTTCTACAGGCACAAATAGAGTGAAAGCCCAAAGACTGACTCTCCCTGGTGAAATCTTGCATGTCAGTTTTAGAACTAGAATTGAACCTCACAGCTTGGTATTGTCAGCTCTTTCAGTGACAGCCCAAGCTTAGATTGTCTCAGAGTTTGACAAAATTTTTCAGCTGAATATCAAGCAGATATTTGTTCTGAAAAAATTGCTTTAGGTTCATCTCCATACTCATTTGTGAAAGCTGCATTCATGTTTTAAACATATTAAATGTACTTTACATTTCTGGAATATGAAGTTTCTATTTTCTAGAATACAATTCCTTCAAACTTAATTTTTAATCCCTTTATTTGTAAATGAAGAAAACAATTATTATTTGTCAACTCTAACTATACCATTTTTTTTGGATTAAAGATGACACTGTTTGGCTTGAAGTGATGCTTCCTTTCAACTTTACGATGACTGAAAACATTGGTTCATTGTTTACCTGTGACTAGTTTGTTCCTGATATTTTAGTAATAACAACAACAAAATATTGCTGCGGTCATAGTTCTAATCTGTGCTCTCCTGTACACATTAGCCTATGCTTTTCTTCCTGTATTTAAAATGAAAAATTTTCTGATGTTCATCAGGTTTCACAATAGCTCTCAATTAGAAAAACATGTTTTCCAGGAGCATAAAGAGACCATGTAATATGGAATGTGAAAGCTCATTTGAAATGTCAGATTTCAAGACCTGTTATTAAGAATTTAATTTTAATCATTAATCTTTTGGGAAGTTTCCTTTTTGCTCAGATCCTGGAAGTTTTCATTCTAGTGCTGTGCTAGAGACTGTGTGTGCAAATTGATGACACAGTATGAGGATTAAGCTTTTGAAAAATTATTTTCCTCTAATGAAAACCCTCTTAGGAAGTGATGTCCATTGCTGCCAATATAAACTTTCACCTAGGGTCCATGACAGCAATAATTTTATTTTATTTTTTTTCAGAAAAACAAGACCCTGAAACATATGTAAAGAGCATGATATGTGGTGAAAGCCTGAAGGGCCCATAAGCAAGATCCAGTTACACAAGAAACTGGAAAATCCTAGAAAACTTGTTATCGAGTGTTATATAGGGTCACTGCTGTTTATATTGCAGCAATGTTTAGAGAACTCATCTTAAATCAGTACCCCATATGATAATGCTAAATTTGTCACAAGAAAGCAGCCTTATCCCTCTTGAGTTCATGGTACCATCAGCCTAGACAAGCAAACTAGGAGGTTGAGAGACATGAAAAAAGAGAATTTACCCACTGTCATAAGGGAGGCAGTTGCAGAACTGAAAATCATAATCCAGGGTGGTGCGTGGACCTCACTGAAATCAATGCAGTTTTGTCATCTGATGATAAAGTGGCCACCAGTGTCATATTCACACATGTTTTTTTGACAAGTTCCTAACGCTGGTTAATTCCCGTGAATGACAATGAATAAATCTTTCTTTTAGGAGAGTTAGAGTATCAATAGTATGTTGGAAACCCTCTCATTGCTGGACTTCTTTTCCAGCCAGCTTGTTCTTGGCTGGTATTCATTGTTACAACTACTGAGAAAACAGTAATACGGTCTGCTGAATAGAAATATTTTTTTTCTCAACTGTTTTTATGAAAAGTTAATTTATTTTTCCATCAAAACATATAGCTGCAAATATTTTGATTGAAAAATATTATATTTTATGAAATATGTCATTAATCTCCTGACACATTCTGAATATAGAAGCATCAGCTTCCAAATGATTTAATATCAACACTACTGACTTCCTACATGGATAATGCTGACAGGCCTTTCTAAAGGTAATGCAGATGGCTGTCCCTTTGTCCCCATTCGTGTCTCTCTGTGTGCTTCTCTCAACTGTTAGTTAACAAGTTTATAACTTACACAGTTGAATATTTTAGGGTCTTTTTCCCTTCTTGCACATAAACTACTTCACTCTGAATACCAGGCAGCACATTGTATTGAGTCTGATCTATGTATTTCAATACTTACCTTTCTTTCCTCGGGAACTGTATCAGTGAAGAAACTGGGAAGGCAGCCTGCATAAAACAGCTCGTTTAATAATAGGAACAATTCATTAGAGGGGAAGAATTTTAAACCACCAAGCTGTTGGCACCCAAATTGCTGTACTTGCCTTTGTGCTGACACTTGCACTTATGTGGCTGCACGGGGAGCTGAGTGAGGGAACTGGCTGAAAACTTCTTTTTGCAGAAGGAGGGGGTTGGTTTTTCAATTGGATTAGTTCCCTGACCCAAATTACTGTGCAACCACACAACCATCCCTCTCAGTGGCAGCCCACACTTAGATCAACTTAATTTGCTCATTGCACCTCAGCTTAAGTGGTTGGTGAGCATTAGAAATAGCATTTTCAAGTTGGTTTTTCTGTAGATCTGTAGTTCTGGAAGATGTTATTTCTTGTTCTGTGTTGAGTTTTTGTCTGTTCACATGGGAAATGGACACTTTCTTGCCTTTGCTCATCAAGCTCCTGCTCTGGAAATCAAGTCTGGGTACTTTTGTTGGCTTTTATGCACTGGGTGGGTGATCACGTGTTTTCAACAGTTTTCAAGAGTAAATTAGTGACATGATTTCAGAACCTGGATAAGTAAACTATGAACAGCTGATGGCTATGTTATTGCATCCTGATGAACTTTAAGCATTGCTGCAAATCCAGTATGTAAGGGAAGAAAACTACTTTTTTTTTTTTTTATGAGAGGTGATATGAAAATATCTCTGCAGAGACCTATCAGGAACAATTTAGGCTGAAGTTTCTATGTTTGCGTCATTCATAAGACTAAGCTCCAGCAAGGATGTAGATTCAGACAAAATACTGACCTCAGAATCTAGATATTTATACTTCAGTTTGCATTTAAACACTCAAACAGCAAGACATGCAGTTTCAATTCAGAGTTGAACAGGCAGGGTTAGAGAAAGCTTCAACTCTAGGTACTTCTTAACTTAAGAGTGCTTTGACTTGTGAATGAAAAGTATTTTAGAAGAGATCACTCTTATTTGTGATGGTTGAATTGTAAATTTCTTACATTGCAGTGAAAAACTGCAAGGGCCCATATTGCCAACCTGTTGCCAACATTTTTTTGCTCTAGTGCTGAAGAAGAATACTGTCTATATGAATGGTTGCTTCGTCAACTTCCATTTACCTATACAAAGCTTGATAAGGCTGCATTAGATAGACCTACTATGTGGAAATAAGTGCAGTGTACCTATTGCTTTGGCATTGATGTGAATTACAAACAATTCTTCCCAGGCAGTTGTCACACAGCAAAATTCTACTAATGTGAAAGTGGGTTCTTTTTCCACAATATGCTTTATATGTTTCAGCCAGGAGGTGCCGTGCTGTTATTTGGTCAAAATCTTGTTTTGGGCAAAAGGGAATACAGCATATATATGGAATTAATCATGTATTTTTAGATGTTGTGCCTTAACACTCTAATAGACCAGTTATGATAGCATACACTCAGGGTGCAAATTAATACAGAAAAATAATACAGCTGAAAGTATTATACAAAAGAAAACTTTTCCTAATACTACTGCATTAATTTTCTAGGACTGGGTTAGTTTTCTTATGAACAGGTTGTGGTGTGGTAAAGACTGGTAGAGGGTTGCTTCTAGGAAAGAGGACAGCAGATTGCAAACTACAGGGAAAAATGGTTAGTGGTCTCAGGAATGCACGCACACATTTGGTTCTGTGAGAGCTGGCTGGTCTGGACATTTATCATGGATCCCATAAATGGATTGCATTGCTTCTGTGAAATAGTTTGACATGAATTGACAGGAGTCACATATTAAAAAGAAACAGTAATAAGTTGAGTTCAGTAAAATCTCATATGTGGAAAGGTATGAAGGTCTCCATGAAATTCCAGCTGAGTGTAGGGTTAGGCAAGGACCAGGGCAGCCCACTGCCTCTGTTTTGATAGGAAACCTGTAGAACTCATGGCACCTATGAGAAAGAAGAAAAAGAGTAATAATGAGGGGAAAAAAAGCTTGAAATGAATTGGGTAAAACATCATCTTGACTTAGAGTAGTAGATCTCAGCCTTTTCCATACTGTGACTCTGTGTTGCAGTAAACAAATGTTATACATAGATTTTACATTAAACTTTATATCCGTGAATCTGAAGTGTTCAGAGAAGTTCAGGAATTCTATCACTACATTGTAGGAGTGGAAACTGAGGCAGAAATAGATGAAAAGACTTATCCAGGGTCACCTTACAGGCAGTCCGCTGACTGAAAATACAAAGGAGCCTTGGTCCCATTCCATTGTTCAAGTTATAGGGCCACACTGCCCAACTTCATCCCACCACCCTCTCCTCCGCCACCCCACTCCCCCAAATCACCAAAAATAATAATTTCAGGACTTTCTCTCCTTTGCCATAAAGAAAGAAAAAATTGCTTTGACTTCTGAGAGCCCATTAATGATCCTACTGGAGTTCCATTATCTTGCAAAACTCATCTCAGCCCCATTAACTTTTTCTCTGTTATGACACAAATCAAATTTTCAATGACCACACACTCTCAGGACTGGAATTTCACTTATGAATGTTCAACACTCTGTACTTCTGTCACCCAGTAACTGCACAGCTGTCATAACTTCTATGGTCTCTTTTCCTGCAGTCACTGATAACTGCTTGGAGAAATATCACTCAGACATATCACAAACCAAAACTAGAGACACTGGATATTTGTTTGGTCACTCTGGTTTGAGATTTTATGAAATAACCAGGACCATGAAGGCATGCTCAGTGAAAAAGGACAAAATATTGGCAATGTCTGAGAAGCAGGATTTGACAAATCACTACCTGTATAGTGTCTCCTACTGCTTCCAAATGCAGTTGGGGCCTCATTTTGTTAGATGCTGGAGCCGGACAAGGGGATCTGTCTTCACAGCATAATAAAGTGCTATGCAGGTATACCCAAACTTTGTCTGGAAAACATGACGCTGTCTTCAAGATGGGTTAATTAGTCTGGCATTGTGCCTCATGTTGTATCTGGGCTAGCTTGCACAACTTCTACCCTGAGGATGTGCCATAGGAGAAATCATCCTCCAAAACATGTAATCTCAACTGTCAAGCAGCACTTCCTCTGCTAAATGTTTCCCGTTTCTCTCCATATATACACTTATCTCCCATAATTAAGATTTGTCCCTGCTTATACTCTACATTTTAAAGAGAGACAATAACAAGCATTTGCCTTCAGGCTTCAGAGGTAAAGACAAAATGCAAGATTTAAATTTCAATCAAAATTTGTTTATCATTTAGTTGTCTGTGATCAGTATAGACAAAGTCAAGACTTTTCAAAAGATCCATAAAGTTAAAGCTTCAGAAATTTTGAGGCCTGAAGGGACCATCTAATTTGACTTTCATTCTCACAAAGGCCAATGAATTTAGTTCAGTTGGCTTGTATTGAATCAGTGGGATTCAACCTCAGGCTACTATAAAAATAGAGGTTCTAACAGAAAGCCACGATGTTCAGACTTGGTCGAAGGATCAGAACTTCCCCAGAGTTCTAGCATGGGTTCAGGCTATAAGAAGACCTGGTCTGATCTTGTTTCTACTGGAGCGTAAGAACATGGTCAACTTCTCTACATGTTTTCCATTATCATTTCCGTTTACTTCCTTAATAGACAATAAAAGCATGACCTGCTTCTGTCCTTAGCTCCAGCTTGTCCCATCTGTAACAACTGTAGAATCAAAAGATGTAAGCATTTGTGAAAACAGCCACTGGGAAAATATGTCTTTTCTATTGCTCATCACATTTTGTTTAAAAATGTGAAATTTTGGATTAAAACATTTCTGGCTATAGCCATTCTATGACAGGCCATCAATATTCATTGAGAAGTGGCATCAAAAAGACAAGGAGAATTAAATGTCACAGTGTATTTGTCACAGATAGCTTGAAACTGAAGTGAAATTTATTTTTCTCTTTTTCTGAAATGAATGCCTGTGAGGGAAAATAATAAAAGACTTTTGTGAGCAAGGGAATTCAACTGCCACTACTCAAAGGAACAAAGTCCTATTAGCTAGAGCTTCAGATTTTCTCTTGTGAAATAGATTTTGTTGAGGGTTTTTCCTTTCATTTCTTTCCTATGCACTTGCATAAATTACTGGGCTGAATAGACTTGTAGACACAAACTGATTAAAAACCACTTGGTATATGGTGATATCTAATGGTCAGAGACATATGGGTTCTCAGAATATTTTTCTTACTATTAATAGCATGTGAACATGAAGGTGCTTCAAAGAACTGAGCCTTTACTTGATAGGTTCTGTGCAAGTCTGATCAATTACATATTTTACCTACAGGAGCAGCTCACAACTGAAGTGCTGTAATACTAGGGGTGGTGACCAAGGACTTAAGAGTTAAGACCAGTGACATATTTTGACAATTTCCAGCCATGCTGTGGCCCCTATTCTCATTTAGCAGTTTTAGGCATACTTCATACCAGAAAATAGTTTTTAAAAGTGTTTGGAAATTGTTACATTTACTGTTCTAGATGCAAAGCAGCACATTCCTAGTTTGCCTGCATGTCACCTGTGCTTTGTTTTCATCCATCCTATATATCAAGGCCCTACTTCTGCAAAGATAATGATGTATACAGTATCTAAGTCACAGATGCTTTGTGAGGTTTACTATATTAGCATGCCTGCCATATTAGTCATGCTTCATGAAATATGCTACGTGGATCTTAGGTCTAATTATGAAATGTGTTAGTATAAATCAGTCTATAGCTTGAATGGCAAATGAAGATTTACGATATCTTTTAATGGGTGTGATACAGAAATTGCCTTTTCATTTTCTGAGTGTCCAGTTTTAATGGTAATAGTAAGCCAGAAAGCACATTATGATCTATTTGAACAATGTGAGTCATTGCCGCACATACCTGAGTATGACTCAGGTCTGATGTCCTGGTTCAGCTTTAAAACACTTTCTTGGATAAGGATCACTAGTAGTAGAGCCCTTCTGTAAAGGAGGAGCAGTGTGATACAGTGCTCAGGTCACCAAAGCAAGGCTCCAGAGATGGTCTTACCTGGCATTGCTGAAGATGCACTAAGTAACCTTTAGTTTTCTTGTCTTGTTTAAGCAATAAGCTCCCAAGAACTCTGTTGGTTTAGTTCTGTAGCATCTGATGCAAAGGTTGTTCTTACCTTAGCCTTTTTATGTTTCTCTCAATTGCTTAAGCCTTCTGGTCTTTCTATGAATAGTCTGTGTAGGGCTCCACACTCCATGGACAGTACTTCGCTGGCAGAACATCCAATATACATACCTTGCCTTTGTCAGTCATATATTTAAAAGCAATAAATTTCATTTCAGCTTGCTCAAGTGGGCAAATAACTGTCATTTTCATCTTTTCCACCATCCTTAGGAAAAAAAGAAACCTGCAATTGAGTTTCCTACTTAACATAAAATTTTAGGAAGAAACATCTTGATGTTATGATTCTATGTTTCTTTCATTTCTTGCAGTGGGAGGCTACAATACACAAAACAGTTAGCTAGCAAAGAGCAGATCCACATACTGTGCTCATGAACGGGAGGATATTTATGATAGTAACAGACTTCTTAAGTTAGCAGACAAAGGAAGCCAAACCAAAGCACAAAGAGCTAAGGCATGCATTTTTAAAATGTGGAGGTAATTCCATATAAATATAAATAATTAATTTAGGTTCTGGAAGATTTTCTGCCTTCTTGGTTAAGGAATGTAAGTGAATACTAGATCCCATTCTGAAAGGTGCAGTCTAGTTCATCCAGGAATGACAGTTATCAAGCAGCAGCCAGTGGTATGTATCTATGGACTGTGTTATGTACAGGGTCAGATGAAACAAGTGATCCTTTGTGTTTCTAAGAACCTAGTGTACATTTTTACTGTGATTGGTACTGTATAGATGTACAGAACAGGTAGTCTCTTTTGGAAAATGTGGAGTTTAATCAAGCTATTCAGAAGTAAACAAGTAGGGAGTGAATATTTCAATGTTTATTTTACATCATTATCAAATACTGATACTTTTCTTTGGGCGTTACGGTAACATGATTTATAGGATGAGAGAACTGAAAATTTGTGGACTAGAAAGGAACTTAGGAAACTTTCCAACTTCATTATATTTCCAGAAGAAATGTGTTTTATCTCTGAAAAATTACCAGAACGACTGATGAGGGAATGGAGATGTCACTTACGGAACATGCTTCCAAATAGCTCTGCTCAGAGCATACTCAAAGCTCACTGACTCAGAGGAAAATATCTGTGGCAGGAGTCCTCTGCATGTTTCCAGGAATTTTGTTACTGTGTAGATTGCACAGTATTGCAGTATAAACACAGCAGTTCCAGCTAGTATGACAAAGAATTGCAGTTAGTTCAAAACCTTTGTAAACTGCAGATTAACATGCATAATTTTTCAGAATTGCTAAATCCGCCGAATGCTCTGACTCCAAATCCTTCACACTATCTGTCAGCATATCTGGAAGGCCATGTGAGATATGCATACACTCCTGCCAGAGAGCTGAATAATGCCCCCCCTTCTACCTTAACCCTGTGGAACACTTCTACGAAGTTGTCCAAGATCTTCCAGGGCGTACTAACGTATCCCCTCGGGATGTGAGAAAGTAGTTCTTATGAGGAATACTTGCTTAGACACTTGAGCCAGAGAAGAAAATGGACACCTGCCCAATATAAGGCAGCTATGCTAGAACATCTGCACTGCTGCACATGGCAAACCAAATAACTGATTTTTTTTTTTAAGTTTTATTTAGAATTTATTTCCACAAAAGTGCATTTTAATTTATTTATTTTTTTCCCTAAAGCAGCTGCTTTGGTGATTGTGCTACATTGAGTACAAAGCCTAAGTTTCTAAAAGAAGTTATATCTAATAGGAGACTTTTCTTGCAAATAAAATAAATAAACAAGAAGGTATAGACACAGTAGTCAGTACTTGTGTGTTAGGTAGAGAGTACAGGAGTACTAGCCCAGTCAGATCCTGAAATCACCACTGTCTGACAAAAACACTATGATTCCCTCTTTATCAACTGTTATAGTTAAGAGATCAAAACAATGAAACCTACACTTCTCTTGATGGGTATATAATTATATTCTTCTCTCAACTGGGTATAGAATGATAACAGGAGAGTATTTATTATCCAGGATGTAAACTAATGAGGGTGGCTCACAAACCTGCAGCCAACAGTCAACAACCTGATAGAAAAATGCCCAGCAGGGCTGCTGCTTAAACAAAACTGATTTCCCAAGGGACCATAGATGCCAATAATTACTTACTACAGCTGAACAAATACAAGACAATTGCCTCAAAAAACTTATCAGAAGACACAACTGAGGTGGCTGTTAAAAGCCCATGTATTTCTGTTGCTAAGCTGTCAGCTGGCATGGAGACTTGTGGCCCCAGGAACAAGGCATTCCTGCTATTACGGAAAATACAGGCTGTATCTTAGTATAGGGAAGAGGAGTTATGCATATATGTGCTGTTTAACACACTCACCTTAATAAACTAGACAGAAAACAAGGATTCTATGCACTCAGCCACACTGAGGTACAGTGAAAAGAGAAATGATCTGCACGTGGTAAGTATGCAGGACAGAATATGAACTGTTTCCCTGCATCTAGCCAACAAGTACCACATCTGTATCTAATAACTCTAATCACCCTGTATTTAACTTAAATAAATCTGCGTTACCATGTAAATGATTTACCATTAAAATAGGACCTGGGCATAAATCTTACATAGAAGAGGAACTTTCCAATTTTGAATTCTATTCATTCTCAATAATTCAAATTGCTCTTTGAGATAATAATTAACATGTTCTGTTTTGGTTTCACCTGGTGGTTATGAAATGATGATTGATCTTTCACTGTTTCCTAGAAGCACAGTTCTAGGTAATGAGAATATTGTGTTGGGAACTTTCGTAACCTCCCAGCCTAAGACTTCATATTTGGGTAAAGCGATAACGGTTTTGTGGCTTTTGCCACAAAATGTGAGCAAGGAAAAAACAACTGCAAATTATATGGCTTAGTATGAGAAAGCATCAGGGGAAATTTAGTAAGGTATGCTGCACAGGAGTTCAAGCTAGTTTAAAATGCATCTGAAGCATCTCTGCATTGCAGTGGGTTTTGCAGACAGACACTGAAAATCAAGCCAACTATTTATTAAAGCAGGTCTTTGCAGATATGCAGAACACCATCAGTCCTACTGAAGTCAATAAAAGCTCAAAGCAGTCGTTGTCACCTATGAAAATGGCATGCATTAAAAACAACTTTAAAAGTAATGGGAGTAACAAGAGTTGGAGCACACACGTCTAGAACTAAAACTGCACATGTACAGTCACTGAGATATTGGCAGCTAGGAGCGGGATTGAACCTCAATAGAAAGACATATAGTTAAGCTCATATTTACAGTGTGGGAAGCACTTGAGTCATGCTCTGCCACTGTTTCCCCTTTTGTCTTTTCTACCGGTCTCTAAAGATATTTCATGTAAGCAAAGTGGCAAAGGGCCACTCTGTACCTTGTATCAAAAAGCATGGCACAGCTCATGCCCACACTACTTTACTGTCTTCCACCAAAACCAAAGCATCCTGCTTCCAAGTGTCAGCTGGAAACAGTCCCTATCATGAAGAATTTCCATACCATGCCCAGGCATGGCTTGACAGAGTGTCAATTGACATGATCCAAAATTATGCCAGGGAGCATACTAATAATTCAACAGTAGGTTCTGTGCTAGTGTGTGCTTGAGCCTATGTGCTAGCCATGATTAGTTTACTAGCACAGAGATAGTTTCATTATGTACCTGTATTAATTGGGTAAATGTGTTCTTACAGTATGGTGACCATGTCCAAAATATCCATCTTCAATTTTACTCTTCTCTAAAGCTGTATGTAGCCCAGCTGGCTAGAAATGTGAAGTAAAAGTCATAGGTAAGTGCATGAAAGTGATGGAATAAAATCATAAATATTTGAAAGCTGTATTAGAACCACAGCAGAAGGCACTAGGAAAGTGTAGTGCATCACTTGTGCTCAGATACTCACTTGGATTTGCAAGAAATGCAGAAGGAATGTCTACTAATGCAATGGTTCAAAGGTATCAATATGTACTAATGGGTGGGTAAGCTCCCAGTCCAACAGGAACCCAGTTTCTGTGCTTAGTTCACAAGGTAGCCATGCACAAGTCACTGCATGTCTCAGCTGGTAAAATGGAGTTGGTATTTCCAAACCATTTTAAATTTTGCCGATGAGAAGCCTGTGAAGTGCTGACCAGTGTTAGCTGCTCTGAATGTCTGCGGAGTGTTCCCTTTGCCTCCATAATCACTGATTTGTGTTGCAAAAGAACGAACTGGCTGCTGGATAACATATGAACAGTAAGTACTGAGAAAAAAAGAGTCATTGTGGCTACAGGCATTTGTAAAACATTAAGGGACACAATTTCAATGGATAGCAGAGGGCTTTTCACCACATAACTCCATTTGATTGCAATGGGAACTGACTACTTTTGAAGGCTGATTTGTGTCGGCATAGCACAATGATGAAGTTTTCATCTCACAGTCATTTGCATGGCAATGATTTGTTCTTCCTATCAAGTCTTCTAAATTATGCAAAAACTGAATAATAAACTGCACTAAAAATATACCCAGGGACATAATACATACTTTTTGGTAAGCAGGCAATGAAAAAAAGGCATGTGTGTTAACTTTGCAGACAAGTCACTTCCCAACAGCCTGACTCAAGGATGGGAACCTAATGAAATGTCATGTCATAGATGATGAGTCTGTAAAACCTCCTGCTGCCTCATAATTGAGAAGAAATTACATTGACAATCAGCCCTAACTATTAGACTGCAGAGAAACTAGAAGTTAATTATATTTTCAGATCCATTCTTCTTAGGCACAAAACCAGTCAGTCAATTTCTGATGCAAAGAAAGAGGAAGAAGAGCCTATCTGAGTAAGATGCTGTGAAATAGCTGGCATTTCTGAAGTTCAGTGGAAGTAAAAGCCCCAGAACCACACCACCATACATGTACTCTTCAAAATGATCCACTCCCTGTGTGTCTTGGGAATGAGGGTTTGGCTGCAGTACTGTAATATAACTTGATACTACTGAGTGCTCAGTCCCTTTGGATTTGTATGTGGCAGGTGCATACAGCACAAAATTGTGTCAAAAAACTTTGGCTTTCTGTGAAAACGTAGGCTGTAAACAGCTAAAATTAGGATGCTAAGAGTCAGTCTGACCTGATGTAGAAAATCCCACTGGCCTGAATCACTTTTCTTGAAAGAGCACTTTGGCTTTGCTGTTTAAGTCTTGCTCTGGAGGTGGTGGGGCCTGGCTGCTGGTTGGATTTATATTCCTGGATGTGTGGTAGTGTCAGTGCACAACTGTAATCAAAAGATTTGTCTTCGGTTTGAATTTAGGCATATTTCTCTCTGATGATATTTCTTTTGTCTGCCATGTGTTTAGACAGTAACACCATAGTGGGGCAGAACCTTTTCTTAGTATCTGTACAGTGCTTTGACTAGTAGATCTCTCTGATAATACAACATAGCAGTTCTGAGGCCATGTAAATATAGATAAACCCACTTATTTAATGTAGCTAAAGTTACACTGCTATAAAAATAGTATGAATAATGGAGAATGCAAAGAACAGGTTTTTTTCCTTTAAGAAATTCCAGTTTTTACAGGGCCTTCAGATAACACCCAGAGTGACCTTGTCAGCACTTAGAGATTTGAGGAAAGCACAAGCTGGAGATAACTGATTTCTGAGCAAAAGTTGTCAAGGCATTATTTACTGGTGTCCATTTATTTTTAACTGTTCTGGTGGGTTTGGTGCATCCTTTCCACAAATCTGGCTCATTATCACAACAGGTCCTGGTTATTACCTACATTATTACAGGGAGGACTCCTAAAAATTACAAAGCAGGAAGCTGGGAGCAAATTCAGAGATAAAACTATAAAACTAATACAAAACTGAAATTCAGTCTGTCTTTTCCACATTTTCAAATTTCAGTCCTACTTATTTTTTTTCAAAATGTTTTGTGGTTTGTTATTTTTAATTTTATTTTTATTTGTTTGTTTTCTGGAAGAATGAAGAAATGTATTTATTGTATTATGTAAGCAATCACAGAACGCTTATGTAGCTTATTGTCTGAATGTTTCATGTCATCTTGTGCATGGGAATGGCCTTTACAGAGTTCATCACATTAATTATTTTCTCATCCCTATAATTGATTCCATACAAATTTGTGATTTCTGCATGAAAGATAGTTTGTTATTTTATTTGTAATGATGCTTCAAAATAATTTGTGTTGTGGCTCAGGATAAGAGCTGGCAGTCAATTTCCTGCTGGTCAGTCACTCAGTTGCATTTTTATTATTTCAGTCCTTTGATCATAATTAATTTATATTGCATTTTAAAATTTGCCTTCAGTTACTTTTCCATTAGGGAAAGGAAGGCTGCTAATATTGCCTCATTTTTTGAAATTGTAATTTTTTTACCACCATCTTTGCTGTGCTTAAAGTTTTGTTGAAAGTAATATTCCAAACTCTTTAGGATCCTCTTAGATTTGGGAACTCATTTTTGCTGACCCATTGTGTCCCAAGCTATGGAGCTCCTCCACCTCCTTTCAGAATATGTAATGTATCTACTCTCAGCTAAGAGTACCTGATACTGTGGGAGTGTGCCATGAATTTGGACTGTGTACAAAGAGAAACTCATTTTTCTGACAAGTTTGTTTATCTTTAACTGAATTTTGTATGGACTTGACAGTGTTGTTTATCTGTAGAAAATGTACAGCAAGGCAGTGAGAAGACAAACTCTTTCTCCCCACATGCACACATGCTCCCTCTTCAGTTCACCTTCACCTTCACTTCTACTAATATATTTCCCAAAGAAAGAATTCTGCCTGGAGGAATGGTAGTCAGGAATAAAAAATCAGGTGCCAGAAACACCATGTTTTGCTCCTGCTTCTTAATCTTTCCTCTGTGACAGCACTAGACCTCTCTATGCAGGGACTCACTGATAAGAAAACCTCCTAACTCCTTGTTATCCCAAATCAATAAACCCAAGTGCAACATAAGTAACTATAGCTTAGGAGTCCCAGACCTAGTGCTCTATTCCTAGCTATCTAGACATTGAGAAACCCATCTATGATTGATGTCATCAGTCATTGCTGTCCAAGCCCTCACTCTTAATCCAAACTAGTCTATCATCATGTGATAGCCTAGTTTGAGTGAAATCTGCTACATAAAACATTAGAAACCATTGCTCCCTGGCAGTGGTAGTATTCATCTTATTTTTTCAACCTTTCGTGTCCAATGACTGTCTCTTCAGCCTTTGTAGTCCTTAACTGTAACTTAACCTCTGCCCTAACCCTATCTTTTAGAGTAACCCAAAAGCTCATCATCACTTCAGAAATAAAAATAAGTCATTTGTTCTACAAATGCCAGCATATAAACCATGCTTCCTTAACAATCTGAGCCAAAGAAGTTTGGTTTTTGCTTCTGTAGTCTGAAATTGTAAGTCTAGGCCTAACCCTAACCATAGACCAGTGGCGATGATCTCTTTGATGGTTAGTGACAAATTTATTTAAATAATGTTTTAGCTCATCATAAACACTCTTAGGTCATTGTTAAGAACTTTAATCTCCATTCATGGTAAACTTAGCATCTGCGCCTATGATTAGTCATTGCTAGTCTAAAAAGACCATGGGTGGTAGTGAATAGAGCTGAATAAAGCAGGGCATCAGGGACAGGACTAGAAACTGACTCCTGTCATTCATAGTCTGTGCCACAAACTCAGAGCGCTCTCAGGACACATAACTGCAGCTCAGGTTGAACAGCATTTTGACAGAGTAATTGCCCCCTGGACTTGAGCAAGACTTGGCAGAAGGGTTGGCTAATCATTCAGACTATTGTCTGAATCAGAATCACAGAATGTTAGGATTTGGAAGGTACCTTGAAAGATCCTCTAATCCACCCCCCCTGCCAGAGCAGGATCACCTAGAGCAGGTCACACAGGAATGCATCCAGGTGGGTTTTGAATGTCTCCAGAGAAGGAGACTCCACAGCCTCCCTGGGCAGCCTATTCCAGTGCTCTGTCACCCTCACTGTGAAAAAGTTTCTCCTTATGTTTACATGGAACCTCCTATGTTCCAGCTCGCACCAGTTGACTGTTGCCTTATCATTGTATGTCACTGAGAAGAGCCTGGCTCCATCCTCCTGACACTCACCCTTTAAATATAAATAAACATTAATGAGGTCACCACTCAGTCTCCTCCAAGCTAAAGAGACCCAGCTCCCTCAGCCTTTCCTCATAAGGGAGATGCTTCACTCCATCATCTTTGTGGTTCTTCACTGGACTCTTTCAAGCAGTTATTCAGGTGATATTAGCTAGGATAAGTCAGAGAGTTTCAAGGAGTGTTGTATCTCTTTCTCAGAGTGTTTGCTGATCCTCTGAGACAGATGGAATTTAATTCCCATTCCCTTATTCTCGGTCGTGTACAGTCTTGTACAACTAACTGTGTATGACCAAGACTTTTCTCCTTCTTCTAAAGCATTTGGCATAGGCCACAGATGAATGTGGAGTTGGGGCCAGCTGGGACAGCGACGTCCCTCACTGTGGCCAACTGCTGTTTCTAAAAGACAGGTGGCAGTAATGGTGATGGGCAGGCTGTCAGCCTTATAGGTGGCTGTCCTGTTCTGGTAGTACACTCTCCAGCCAGGAGGCTGCAGTGTAAATCAGCATTGGAAGAATGGTGAGGCTTTGAAGTGAATGTTAGGAAAGGCTGTTCCAAGATAAAAAAATTACTAGAATATTGACATCTGGAAGTTTCCAATCCCCTATTTAAACAAGAACAAAACAAGGCAAAATCAAAAGCTATCCAGTTTAGCTTGGAGGGAATCATTCAAAGCAGAAATTAAAGTAACCACAAGACAGAGAATTGCCAGTATTCAAAAACAGAAAAAGGGAATGAGAAATGAGATACTGCACTAGCCAAAGAAAGTGTCCAGATGTTGTATAGCAGAGAGTACTGTTATTTTTCAACTCTCTTTTCCAGAGTAACATGGTCAGATCTAATGGCTTGCTTTAGCAAATTTGGATTATTTAGATTCTATACTACTTTTGGACCAGTGTGCAGGATATGTACTGAATAGCTTGAAGGGGAATAAGAACATGGATGTGAAAAAATAAGTACATTTTATTTGCAGAAAAGTACTACTTTATCTGCTATGACTGTTGTTGCTTTGAACTTGCAAAGACTGCTAAATGTGTAGATGTGCTGTAGTCTTGATATCTCTCATTTTGTCTATGTTTATAGAATGTGCCATCTGTCATTCAATCCAACCATTATGGGCATAGTTATGTTTTTGTTAAATTCAATGATCAATATTCTGTGAATTCGGTATATAGTTAATTTTCCAGTAGAAAGAAGGGGGCAATTTCACACATCTCTCTGACCTGCTTATTATGAATTCTTGGACAGACACCTCTTTTAAAGTAATCTTTTCAGAGTCTATATCCAGCTGTGAAGGATAAGGCCTTTTAAAAACGAAACCATAAGAGAGTATCATGTCACGAGAGATTTGTTATCATGTGGAACATGTTGTTACCTCGGTCTAGTCCCAGCTCTGTCAGTTGTCAATGAGACAGTCTACACCTACCCCAAAACCCATCTCTATTCATGAAGGACCAATGCTTCTATAGGCAGCCAGAGCCACAATGCTAGAGTAGTTAAAAAATTGCAGTCTTAAGTAGAATAAGTAACTTCAGTGTACAGTGAGGTCCCAGTCTCAAGGATGAGAAGGACAAGATAATTCAGTCAAAGTGACTCCCATAAAAAACACAGAGATGCCTGTCTAGGTACACAATATATTCACTGAGTGGAGAATGTTCATTGAATTCCAGTTAAGAAAGTCTTGATTTTTAACCCAAGGAATTCACTTGTTCAGTTTTTGATCTGGATGTTACTCCCCTCTGGCCTGTGTTCTTTACAGTGGTCAGTTCTGTAGATTATGAAACTAGTAGCCACAGTTTGCTTGTCAATGTAACTGTGATTGTTTTATGTTTCTTGGAATAACAATAAAAATAGATTTGCCAAATTGAAATGACAGGACACAAAGAAACACAAATTAATTTCATATTTTCCTCATTTGTTTTGGAATAAAAAGCTTTGCAAGGTTGCCCCAAAACTAAAAGGGATTTTTTGCTGCTTCACACTTTACAATGTTAATAAGTGCATTAAAAAAAGCTGTGCTTTTCACATCTTAGTAGCTCTTCCAAGTTGAAGACACAATGCAGACAAGACACTTCTGGTTTTAGGACAAGGTACTCATAAAAGTCAGACTTTTATTTGAAGAGACTAATATTCTTTTTTTTTCATGGTGCTTTTGGAGCAGATAGCCGATGATTATTAATTAACACCAGTTTTTATCATCAAATTCAATAAAGGGAGGCCAAAACTATCCTCATCCCTGCTCAACACTCAGTACAGCTGACAGAAAAGGAGAAAACACAATTCTTTCTACTGTAAAATGGCAGAGTGACCATAATTCAACAATAAAACAGAATTAGAGCTTGAGCAAACTGCAGATAGCCAGTTTGGATTTCTGCTCAGCTTTGTGTAACTTGGGTGTAGAACTGAATGTCCTTGTGGCCTAGTTGTCTATTCAAGTACTTGCATGACTTTAGTTGCCTGTATCTGATTTGTGTGTTTTCAATAAAACATGCTATGATTTAGATCTTTCTTAATTTTACAAATGTTGTTGGGAAGCAGAAACAGAGAGGAATAACTTTTGAAAGTAAGTGGGATTTTGGCTGCCTTCTTGGGCAGTTCTGATTAGCGATGTATTTTTAGGACTGACTTCATAAGGATTAATGCTTGTTACCTTCTGAAAAGAGTATTCTAGGTGCTTCAAAATAACTTTCCCACAGAACTGAAGGATTGATAATTCTGTTATGGACTGCCTGGAATAGGAGTATTAGCTTACAGATTTCACAGACTCATGGGAGAATTATGGAAAATGTGGCTTCCTCAGATGGCTGCATTAAGTTTCCTGGAATTGGGCGATTTATGCTGTGGAAGTTATGCAGAGTTGCTGGGAAGTGCCAGTCAAGCATGATGTTTGGGCATTGTGAAAGATCATCACTGAGACTGAGCTGTACAAGAAGATGGTCCTTTATATTTCTTTCTGTTTCCATAATCCAATATATTATGAAATATGAAGCAACAAAATTCTGTTTTGCTGGATACTGACTCTCACTAGAGCCCCTAATGGTGTGGCTAATTCTGTTGGTCTTAGAAAAAATATCTTTCATGTCACATCTTCTCAAGTCCCTGAGTAAAAGATGTGTGTTTGAAATATACTTCAGTACTAAAGTCTATTTCCACCAGTCTCAGGCTATCCAAGAAATTAGTACCTACCTTTTGAAAAATATTTCAGAACTTCTTGCTTGAGAAATATTCAGCGGTATCTGAAAGAAGCCCTAGTCTAACTGATAAAATTTATGCAGTAAGTCTAACTAACCAGTGACTGGATGCTTAAATTATATAAATATTACTATGGGTTTCAGAGTCTATTCTACTGAACTGATTTGTTTTCGCATAGCTGTATTTCAGGGAATTAAGCAATTAAATATATGTGTGCGTGGATGCTCTCTCTGCTGTATCATTTACTTTTTGAGAGCCTATAAAAATCCATTTTCTTTTTCCTGCCTCTGTGACAGGAGAAGAATAGCAAGCTCTCCAATGCCATCTGGGAATTTTTAACTATAAACAATTGTGCATATTTTCCCCCAAAGTGGAAAGAAGTTAATGTTGCTGTTTATATTTCATTTAGAATCTGTAGTCTTGTTATTGTTTTGTTTTAATAAACATTTCGAGGGAGGGTCCTTCCACATTTTTTACTTCTTTCAAAAAAAAAAACCTCCCAAGAGGCAAAGGACAGGAAAAAAAAAAAAAAAAAAAAAAAAAAAAAAAAAAAAGGTGTTATTTTCTTCTGAGCTAACAAAATATTTTAAAATTCAAGAGCATGGTCCTTCTACCTTGACTTTGCCTTTGCCTGTGGTCCTTCACAGCACTATGCCTAGGAATATAAGCCTGACAGGAGCATCATATTCTCCCAGAAGCACTGAGCCTGAAATTATCATGCCCTGTTGATGGTATATTGTTTAGGGAGCTTTCATTTGTTAAGATGCATTAAGTTAAATTTGTCGTGATGCACTGAAATGGAAAGGGTGTCTGGTAAGTCTAGACAGTGACAGTGCAGGTCTTTTAGAAAACAACAACCTCATTCCTTTTTTCAGTGTGTGTAAAGGGCCTCGTGTGCTGATGTAGCTAATCCATGCAGCAGATTTTCAAAGGCTACTGGGAACCATGTGCACTCTGACATGGCACAGGAAGAATCAACAAAGTTCTGTGACTGCAGCTTTTTTGTTGTTGTTATTTGTTTATAATGGGAAGAGCTTTAGATGCATCCGGACAAGACAGGGGCGGGTTTGCAAAATTCTCAAAGGGAGGGAAAAAACACAGAGAGGTCTGTACTCTGCACACTGAGCTGTGTATTGATTGCGTAGTACTTGTGGAGAAGAGTGGCAGCATTCAGAAGTAGAGTAGCAGGATAAGAAGAGAAAACATTTGTGCCTTGACCAGAGTTTAGTGATAGACAGAGAACAGGAGGGAGCTGATAGTTGCAGGTGTATTTCATTGACCTTCTCCTTGTACCACTATTAGCTATATGCCAAGTCCAGGCTCTTCAGACTGTATAAACTAAAGGAGACTTTCTTATTTTTGAGCTGGAGCAATCAGGTTTCATCTTCTGGTCTTGCAACCACAGTGTCTCTGCTTCCATGGCCAACTCTGTATCTTTCATCACTTCCTTTTACTGATTTGTGTCCAGTAGAGATGAACCCAGACCAAAACCAAAGAGGCGCAACCTCATCAGCGAGGCTGGAACTCAGGGTCCTGGCCCAGCTGCTGCTGCAGGCTGAGCCCTGACTCTGGAACTGTGATGGAGCTTAGATCCTCAGCCAATCCCAAATCCAGGGCTGTATGGTTTTACCTCAACTACCCTTTTAAAAGAAGAAATTCTTCTGAACTAGCTGATCCCAGTAGCTGTACTATCTGACCAACATAAAGTCTCTTGTACTTTCATCCCCAGCAGCCACGGAGGACAGACAGTACTATTACCCCAGTTTCATTACTGGGGAAACTGAGGCATAAAGTAAGCTTGCACATGTCTTTAAATGCAGGAAAGCAAGGAATATCCCAACACTTGATCACTCCTTGTTGTTTCTAGTGGAATTAATACTTTGTGACTTTTAAACGCATGTGTAATGACACCAGAATGCATGTACCAAGCTGAGAGGGTATTTTTGAAACAGACTGGTGTGCTGTATAACCACAGTAAGAGCTGCATGAACAAGCTGGACTCCCGACTTAGGACGGCTCAGGGAGACTGCAGAGATCAACTCTCATAGCCCATTTTTGCCTGTTTGCAGTGAACCTATATTTAAATGGAGTTTCTGATACCAGTCCAATTCAAAGTTAGAATTATCTGAAAGCAGATACCATCAGCTGATGGTTTGTCTTTGCAACTAGGCAAACCAAACAAATTGCAATTTCTTGTGATTGGCATAAATCTCACAGTAAGGGTTTTACTTTTCGGTCCGGTGGAAATTTCATTTCTAACTTCTTGGGTACAAAGAGAAGCCAAAAAATAGCTCAGGAAGCAGAAACGGGCTTGTCCAAAATCTTCCCAAAATGGAACGTTTTTGTGGGAACAGCAGCAGGCAACTGGCAGTGCTCAGCTTGTGTGCCAGTCACCATCTGCAGCAGGAACATGGTGCACACAGATAGAAAGTAGAGACAGACACATTAGGAAATTTTGAGAGGTTACTGTACTCAAGCGTTGCTTTGCCTTCTTGTGTCAGCCAGCAAACAGAACAGCTCACATACCTGCAGCTTACCTTGGGGCTGAAACGAGAAAGAAACAAACAATAATTTTGTTTGGCAGGACCAAGGTAGATGATGAAAGCCTGGCAGAAAACAGTCTTACATTTTAACAGTTTTTGTTATGAGAGATTTAGGATCAAAACATCTCTTGGAAATATGTGGCATTGACTGCTATTAGAAAGAACCTATTGGACTAGTTCGACCCCAGTCTGCTCCAGCGTGTCAGTGCCAGTGCTCACTTGAAAAAAACAAGGGAAGGAAATTTGAAGATGGGAAAAAGGCGTTGTTTGAGATTGTCCTGGGGAAGGGCACTGAACCGGGTGTCAGGAGATAAGGCTTCTATTCCCGGCTAAGCTATTCACCTCCCTGACCTTACACAAACTTTTTTGGTACAAGGATTCTTGTTACGTGTCTGTGTAATTCGTAGTATTACTGGGCTCCCATGTCAATTGGCAATACCATAAGCTATTTTTTGTTTCAACCTGACATTGACTTTTCTCAGGTCAATTCCCATCTCTTTTTGTTGCAGTAACTTTCAGCTAAGCAATTAGAGAATAAAACTTAAACCAAAGTGATGATGTAGCTCCAAGAAAAACTTACAAGATTTCATAAAAATGTTTATCTTATAATCAAAATTCAAGTAACAAAACAATCTTATTGCTATCCCATATCACCAGAGCTTATTATAATAATAAAACAGTCATTTAAAAACATAGCAAAAACCTTCTGGGATCACATATTTCATCTCTCTGCCAGAAAGGAAACTAAAGAACTGTATTAAAACAAAACAAAACAAAACAAAAAACCAACAACAAAAACAACAAAACCCCCACTACAATGATATCAAAACTTTCTCTCTCTCTCTGGGTTTTTTTTTTTTTTTTTTTTTTTTCCATCTAGAGCCATAAAAAATTTGTGGACGATCTAGAGGACCATTTTCTGCTATGGTCAACGATTTTTATGTGGTTTCATATTATGGGATGTTTGAAATATCTTTTATGAATAAGCAGCCTGTTATTTTCTTTTTGCTGTGCTGTTTACTCATACCAAACTGGATGAGGAAGTATTGTAATGTAAAGTAACACAAGCCAAAACTGCAGCATGCCATTATGGACCCAGAAGGAAACAGTGGACCAGGATGAAGACCTATCTCACTGAATATTTCTTCCATTTTCTGTAATGTATTTCCTCCTTTTTGTTTTTGGCTCTTACATCCCAATTTCTTGTCAGGATTAAGTGCTAGCCTTACATAAGGCACTGAGTTACAACACAGATGCAGGAGGCAGGAATTTCACCATAAGGCTCCTATGCAGAAGAGCAAAAGTCTTGTCTGTGGAAATGTATTTGCATTTCCGTTAATATGAAAATACAGGTAAATATTCAAGATATTCCCAGAATGTGCTGTGAAGATGCAATGAAAGTAGGTATAATATGTGGAGCATTATGACTGCTAAGGCAAAATTACACAAAACCATGACAGCTTTTGGCACCCTCTGAATAAACAGAGAATGTTTCAGCTGTATCATAACAGTTATGTTAAACAGCAGCCTTTTTGAACAGGTGTGGCATGTAGTCAGCTGCCAGTGCAATGCTAGACTAGGCCATAAATGCCCATTTTGAAAATGGACTGTTGGAAGATAATTGTCTTTAGACGTGCAAGTATGGAATTGAAAACCAGAATGATCTCATGTACAGTAATGTCATGTCTGACACTGATTTCTAGTAGGCAAGTCATCTAATGGACAAATTATTCATCAGTTCAGTAGTCAGTCATCAAATCAAACTGTTTTGTCCCTGTGTCTCTACAATAAAAGACAGAAAATAACTACTGACAAGGATTTTCTTGTAAAACTGTCAAAGACTGACCAGCAGCCCAGAGCTCTGATTTAAATAGCATCTTTACCTACTCAAAATGACATGATGACTGCTCAATTCACGTTAGCAGAGAAATTCAGATCAAGATTTTTTTGTGCTAACAAAGTTTAGAGACATGTGGATTCTATTTGCCCAGCAATTGTGAATAATAAATAAACTAAGTCACAATTTGTTGGTCGAGCATTTATGGACAGAAAAAAAGAAGAGTGAGATTTGCCAAAACTATTATTCTCATAGTTTAAATCCACAGATAGTTTAGTTGCTATTTCCTAGCTTTTTCTGTGATGCTTTAGGCCAGCAATCCCTAAACTGTGGTTTATGGACCAGTGGTGGTCTATAAAACAATGATAAATCGGTCTGTAGCTGGTTTCTGTGACTACGTCACCTTTGTTGTCTTTCCAATGAAAACTTGGATGGGAAGGGTGGGGCAGAGAGAAATTCTGAGGGTTGACAGTGACAAAAATTTTGGAGAATACAATGTAAACTCTTACAAGACTGTGATATTTTGTTTCAAAGTTGCAAGTGTTGCAAACAGAGCTCAGGCTTCAAGCGTGTTCTGGGCTGAGCTGTTTTCTGACCTCCACAGGTCCTGCCGGTGCATTGTCTTAGTGTCATGCTGGAAAGTCTCAACTGCAGAAACCACACATTCTGAAGAAATTGGGTCCAGTGTTTCTGGCACTGACTGGTGCCCACCACGGGAGAAAGAACTGGATGACAGTTGATGTAGAAGGCTAATTGTTCAAAACTTTATGAGGTGGGAGAGGGAAAGAATCCTATTTTGGCAAGTAATCCATGTCACATACATCCCACAGACAAGCAGTTCATGCCCTGAAGCTCGGTCTGATTAGTGCAATCACTATCTCCGCCTAGCATGGCTAAAGATGGGAATGGTCATAAAATGATCCAAGCCTTTCATTAGTACCCAGCCACAGTTAATCTTACTCTGTGACCTCTGATGCGGTGAGTTTTAGCAGGTCAGTTTCATGATGATCAGAAATCTTTCCATTTCTTGCTTCTAAAATTTCCTGCCCTTTAGTGTCAGCAACTGTCTTCATATTTGGGATAAAAGGGAGTATTGGTCTGCTGGGAAGCAGTTGGTTTCAAAACGCAAACCACTAATATTTAGAGGAGGACAACTGCTGGTTCTCATTGTTGCTGAAGATACAGGGTATCTTCATTGCATTATTTGATAATAAAGCACAATTTGTTAATAAAGCCAGATGCCCCTTAGTTCTAAAAAGGTCTGTCCATTGAGCTGTGGAACTCTTGCTACTTGTTTGCTAGGTACTGCACATTTAAGTTTATAAGACTGCTGCTTGGTTAGAAAAGCCAAAATGGTATATTTCAAAGGTGACATGCTGTCATTTTAGAGACAGTATATTTTCTTACTGTTTTTTTTTAATCTAAAGGAAAACAGAGTATCACTGAAAATAAATAAATAAACAAATAAATATATATAGTTGTTTCTTGTATTTGGATGAAAAAAAAAGTAAAGAAAAACATTCTTTAAGGACATTCTCCTACAACTTTATCTGTTCATAAATAGCATGAGGCATGTGTCTGGAAATAGCATGTATTTTTAGTGCTACAGATCAGTTGCCTAATGGAATGTATTCACCACAATTTTAACTTCAAAGAGTAGAGGTGGGAAAGAATGCTGTTACTGTGAAGATTGTAGAAACTTGCCTGGAAAACAAGGCAAAATAGAAGGAAAGGAAGAGAAGGGAAGAGGAAGGGAAAGAGTCCTTCCTCATGGACTTCTCTTGAAGGTCCCTGCAGGAGTAGAATTTATACCTGTGACCTGTTGTCTTCTCCAAGTTATTCCATCATTACCTGTTGCTATTTATCATTTATTTCTTTGGCATTTGGAATCTTTCTGACCTATATAAACATAAAATTAGCCTATGTAATAGTGATGTTATTCTGCACTCCGTATTTTAGTGTTAGATTCTTTTTAAGAATGGTAGATAAAATCAGTAGCTTCTGTTGTTAGTTTTCAGAACTCTTTAAAATTAGAATCCATCTCTGACTTATGACCAAGCGCAGCAGAAAAAATGACACTGTACAACAGCTTAAGCCAGCAAATTAAGAATAAAGTTCTGTCTGTTAAGAAAAAGAAGGGGATATACACTGAATTAATGATTATTCACTTTTATAGTATCTATATGTGTCCATCATAGACCAGGCCTCCCTTGCGCCAAGAGCAGTAAAATCACCAAAAGTACAGTATCTCTTTAGAAAATTTATAGTTTAAAATTTTATACATGGAATCATTTCTGAATAAGATGTAAATGTAAAGTTGAGTAGCTACTGCAGAAAAATTTCCAGGTGGAATTCCTTTTTCTGAGTGCTATTAGATCACTTATATAAATTTGATTCTTACTGTTATCAGATGAGCAGGAAAAAAGTCACAGCTGCTGCTTTCCTTTTCTCTTGCTTGCTGCTGATGTTAGTAGATCACAAAAGTTTTTCTCCACTTGTTCGGTGCAGTGATTCTTCCAGTCATCTCCTTTTACATATTTTTTTCAGTAGCCTAATGGCATGTCAGCTGTTGCAAATGCTCTGCCTTCACTTTCAACATGTCCTAGATATTTCCATTTTCTTCGCAGAATAACTTTAGAAATAAAAGGTTGCTGAACTCAGATTGATCTAAGAATTTGATTTAAATTCATTCTATTTAATCCCTGGTACTTTCCTAGGGCATTTATTTTCAAAGACATTTGGACATCTGTCAGTACTTTTGGTAGTTTCCAGCTGTTGCATCCATATGAGAAGACAGGAATTACATAGTTCTGTAATTGAATTATATATTTGGCATAACCAAATTTTGTTTAAATTATGGCTGAAGTTGCTGTCTTGTCAGCTTTGACATTAATCTTTTAGAGTTATTTCATGGCTTGAGTGTTACAGCCAGTGCATGCTAACTGACTTTCTTCTCTTTTTCTCTCTCCTTTTCATTCCCTCTTTCCCTCACTGAAGAACCCAGGAAACCTTTGTCTCCAAAACATTATTTGAAATGGCTGCGTGTCCACAAAAACCTCAATATAGTTTCAAAATTATGTTTGTCAAAAATCCCCCAAAGATCCCTGATTTTCCACACAGTCACAAAAACTAACAGGTATCCCTCCCACTATTTGGTTTAAGGAAAGCTGAAGAAAAGAAGCTGAAAGCAATTACCAAAAATGATGAGGAAAGGCTGTGAGACAATATTAGTCAATAATTTAGGCAGTGGTCTCAGTAAACGAACTGGCTGGCTTTTGTAGAGTTTCTTACAAGCATCCTCAGATGACCCAACTGCAAACTGCTGTCTGGTCATTCAAGCTAATGATTCAAAGACAGAATACTGTCAGCTACATAATTTCTTTGTGCCCCACTGGATATGGAACCAGATATATTTTAATCACATTACCTGATTGAATTGTCTAGGCTTGCAGCAAATTTACATGGTTTCTGGTCATGTCAGATGTGTGAAAGTGTTTCAAAATTAATCAACATTGTATTAGTAGTTTGATTCTTGTCTAAGAACTGCATCAGAAACTTTTGGCCACAGTTTACAATTTCCTCTGATATACAGCATTTCTAGCAGTGAAGTGATACTACTAAGTAGAATCAGAGGGAAAACAGTCATGGTTTGGATCCCAGGTGCACTTTGAGATCTTCTTTTGCATTACAAAGCACTTTAATGCCATTTAGATTCTGAAAATAGATATAGTCTCACTTTCAGTGTAGATTTGGATAGGTGAGACTTTGATAACATTGCAAGTCCTGTTATAGAATCATCAGAGGAATACCTTTTAACTGATACAGTCCTTTGCAAGCATTTTCAGTGCTGAAACTTCCATTGATTATGACAGCAGCAGCCATCACTTGTGCTAGGTCTGTTGCTATCTCTGAACTCCTTCAGAGAAAAAGTTCTGAGGAGCATAGACCTCCATCTTTTACTCCAGAGAGCATGCTGTGAAGACAGCTCAAAGATGATAAAACAGCCGTACTTTGGGCTGGGCAGACTCTATGTATCTTTGACAACCAGTGTATTATATTAGTGGTCTGCAGCTTGTGCTGAATCTATTTCTGAGAATATTTGTGTGGCTGGGACTGATCAGTTATGCCTTTAAATGGGTAAGCCTAATATCTGCAAAAAATTCTTACACCATAAGGGATGAGGCACTATGTCTTCAGGAAAGCATTTGGCAAAGCATTAAAATAGTAAGAAGACTCGCAGTGCCTTTCCAAGATTCTGTACAGTTATCTGTTTGTCCATCCTTGAGTGGGGGAGCAGGGAAGAAATGAAGTAAAGATCATTCTCTGATTAGATGTTGACCAGACCCTTAACTGCTCTAAGTCATGTCTCTATAAATATTTGAATCATTTGGGGATCTGAAACTGTATATTGCAGATTAGATGGTGAAGTGGAATTAGTTGAGTTGGAGTGTATGTGGAATACAATACTGAACTTCAGATGAATTTAGGGTTACAGGTCACATTGGTTCAAATTTCAGTCTGAAATGCTCTTCAGCCTGCTGAAAAAGCTGGCCAAATTGAAATAAAATGTAAAATAGTGCATTGAATTTATGACTTTCAAGTTTTCCTCTGGTTTTCCACCATTTGTGGTATCATAATATGCACAAAAACAACACAGAAGCCTCAGAATGAGAAGCTTACTCTGTGCTTCTGCCTTTGCCTGCCCCAGAATTTCTTGGACTTTCAGCTGGGTTCTGATAACAGTACTTTTGAAATTTCATGCCATTTGTGGGCAAGATGAGAGCCATTCCTTATGCTTCACTTGATAAGTCTTCAGATGACAAGTTCTAGTTCATTTGATATATTTCTGAAAGTTTCATCTTTGAAAACCTCAGGAGAACTTACCTACTGCACAAGAAAGCAAAATACAAAGCTTGAAATTGCTCTTCCCATTCTGGTGTTAATTAAAATATACTTATTGGAATTACTTGGTGGTGTCAAATGTACTTGTAGGGGTTAGAGTTGAGAGTGTAATGGAAGGAATAGCTGCTTCTTAATGACTGCAGTAGTGGGTTTGCTTTTATGAATATATATATTAAAAAAAAAAAAAAAAAAAAAGCAGAGCAAGCATGAGGTAAACATTACCTTTTTCAATCATCCCAGCTTCCATTTGTCAGGAGTTTAAGATTCTTCTGAGTGAAAGATTGCACCCAGGCTGACATGTTTATTACCTGATATGTGATCTATCTTCCATTAATGTGTATATATATTTTCCGACTCAGCAGTGCTCCTGACCTCCACGTGTATGTTTCACTACTGAGTTATGTATAATGAAGTACTATGTACGTATTATGTATGTTCTTAGACATAGACATAGATAAGTCCTCAAAAGACTTATCATTTAATTTTTTGGGGGGCCTCTAATATTAATGCTATAAAAGAATACAATTCCCCTGTTTGCCTTCTCTACATAATTCATAATTATCATAGAACCATAGAATGGTTTGGGTTGGAAGGGACCTTAAAGATCATCTAGTCCTGACCCCCCTGCCGTAGGCAGGGACACCTCCCAGTAGGTCAGGTTGCTCAGAGCCCCATCCAGCCTGGCCTTGAACACTTCCAGGGTGGGCGCAGCCACAAACTCTTCAGGGCAACCTGTTCCAGTGTCCCATGAAACTCAAAGTGAAGAATTTCTTCCTTATATCTAACCCTACCCTCTTTCAGTCTGAAACTGTTACCCCTCATCCTGTCATTAAACTCCCTGATAAAAAGTCCCTCCCCATCTTTCCTGTATGCCCCCTTTAAGTACTGGAAGGCTGCAATAAGGTCTCCCCAGGGACTGGTCTCCAAGCTGAACAACTCCACATCTCTTAGTGTGTCCTCATATGTGAGGTGCTTCAGCCTCCTGATCCTCTTTGTGGCTCTTCTCTGGACCTGCTCAAGCAGGTCTATGTGTTTCTTATACTGGGAGCCCAAGAGCTGAACACAGTGCTCCAAATGGAGTTTCACCAGAGCTGAGTAGAGAGGGAGAATCACCTGCCTTGACCTGCTGGCCACGCTTCTTTTGATATAGCCCAGGATACAATTTGCCTTCTGGGCTGCAGGTGCACATTGCTGGCACATATTGGCTCATGTGTCTCTCCAATTTAGAGACAAGGATGTCATGTGGGACAGTGTTGAATGCTTTGTCCAGGTGGATAATGCCAATTGCCCTTACCTTATCTACCAAGGCTGTAACCCCATCATAGAAGGCCACCAAGTTTGTCAGGTACAATTTGTCTTTAGAGAAGCCATGTTGGCTGTCACCAATCACCTTCTTATTTTCCATGTGCCCTAGCATAATTTCCAGGAGTATCCATTCCTGGATCTTGCCAGGAACAGAGGTGAGACTGACTGTCTTGTAGTTCCCCCCATCTTCCTTTTTTCTCTTTTGAAAAATGGGTGTTATGTTTCTTCTTGGCCAGTCAGTGGGAACTTTGCCAGGTTGCCATGACTTTTCAAATGTGATAGATAGCAGTTTAGCAACTTCATCTAACAGTTCCCTCAGGACCCATGGATGCATCTCGACAGGTCCCATGGATTTGTGCACCTTCAGGTTCCTTAAATGGTCTTGAACCTGATCTTCTACAATGGGTGGTTCTTGATTCTCCCAGTCCCTCCCTTTGCTTTCTGTGACTTGGGCAGTGTGGCTGGAGCACTTGCTGGTGAAGACTGGGGTAAAAACGTCCTTCAGCTTTTCCCATATCCTGGGTAATCAAGTCTCCCTTTTCCTTCTGGAAAGGCCCCACATTTCCCCTAGTCTTCCTTTTATCATTCACATCCCTATAGAAGCTGGGTTTTTTGTTAGGTTTTTTTTTTTTTTTTTTTGGTCCTTGACATTCTCAGACACATTTAATTCTATCAGGGCTTTCCTAACCTGATCCCTGTCTGCACGGATCATTTCTCTGTATTCCTCACAGATTACCCATCCTTGCTTCCACTCTTTATAGGTTTCCTTTTTGTGTTTGATGTACAGAGTTTTAGCACACCTTTCCTTAGTCATAACTTTTCCAACCTAAAGAGTCCTAATCTATTTATTCTCTTCTCCCATGGAAGTTGTGTGACACCTCTCTCCATCCTTGTCAACTTCTCTGCGCCTATTACTGGTGTGCTCTTGTCTAATCCCTCTGTAGGTCATCCACCATTGGCATGTCTCAGAGGTCTAATCCTGGATCCTAAAATCCGCAAAAAGAGCCTAGGAAGTGTTGTGAAGGATTTAACAATATTTTTTTTTTACTTAACTAAGCAGTACCAGAGATCCAGATCCTCAGTAGTATTACAATGGGCACTCTTAAAAACTATCTTATCCTGACCTTTGTGGGAATGTAGCAGGACTCTCTTGGGGGATCTGGGTTGTACTGAAAAAGACTTCACAGATAATATTATGTCAGGATTTAAAGATGTGTAAGATGGAAAATAAATTTAACTATGTGCATATTTGCTGAATTTTTTGTGTTACTAACCACTTGCTTCTGCTTCATATTAATGGATTTTTTTTTCTTATTCTAAAGAAACCTCTCTCATTTAAACACATGTGTTATTTCAAATATAGTGAACTGCTTGACTTTCATCACTTTCAGAAGATATTATTTTCCTCCTTGTCTTTTATTGCCTGAATTCAGCCCTTGTTAATATTAAAACAAATATCTTGGCACCAAATGCAGTCTCCCTGATCCCTGCTTTTTGTTAGCCACTGTTTGAAAACCTTGTTAGTGTCGGGCACTCATTAAACTTTCAACTTCCACAAGCTCTGACAGATTGTGTGTTCTGCAGTGCATATATGCGTGAGCATGTGTTTGTGTGCATGTGTTTGAGTGTGTGACTTACTGACCTGTATGGAAGGCAAATAAAACTGTAGAAGTAATGCATACCCCACTTCACCCCCCAAATCCAGGGTGTAATTCCTCCCTTCCATCTGTGTTTTACAGAATCCAGCAGTGATCCCATACAGGGCTCCATTCTGCTCTCAAACAATGGGCTGCTGTTCAGTCTGTATTATCATGTATTACCTTAGCTGTGGAAACTCCTCATTACTAAGTTAATAAAATATTTTTCTTCCTTCCCCCCAAATTTTTCACAACAAAAAGATGCATGTCTTTGCATTCAGAATGATCAATAGCTCTGCTTATGTACGCAGGTGGTCACATGTTCTTTGTTTTATTCTGTTTTGATTTTTGTGGGCTTTTTTAGCAGGGCTGCAGGCAGCACAGGAGATGAGGGGGATTCTGTTTTTCCAAAGGTTGGACTTGAATATGCCCATGATTGCCTGGCTTGCATATGTGGAAAAACACTGTCAAACAGCACAGCGGCTCTTTATTTTTTAATTGCTACGTGACATTTTAATGTTTTACTTTAATTACGTATCCTTCTCCTAACACTTGACTGTTGTTCTGAAAAAAAAATAATCAAACACAATCCTTAGAGAGCAATAAAAGAGAGACACTTCTGCACAACGCATCAGAACAAAAGGGAGAGACTAAAATGCATTCCTTCCTCTCTGTCCTTCGTGATCCTCCAAACTGAACAGTTTGCATTTTAGCAAAAGGAAAGCATCAGGAATTTGAACTATGTACATGCAGGTCCCCCATTTCAGAGTAAATCAGCAGTGATGTCAGTGCTGCCACGCTGATTTACACCATCTGGGAACATTACCCATTGCTTTGGTGGGGTTGTACTGTGTACACCTGCTGAGGAGACAGGCTGTGAGACATCTTGACTATTAGTTCAGGCTTAGATCCCTGTTCTGATTCTGCTGTATCTGTTATGAATTAGGAATTAGTCCCATGAAATTAAGTGAGCTTGTAACAATATGAAGGAGGGTTAAGTCGGGCCCCTTCAATGTCTGCTGACTTGCTTGGGCCCTGAATTTGTTCCCCTTGCTATTCAACTCTCAATAGCTGCTTGTACTGCAAAATATCAATATATACATTGGGATATGTTGCCTTTAAGACCAGTGGCTTTTTTGTGATTTGTGCTTGAGCTGAGTTTCAAGGTAATGAGGGCTTCTTCTTCCCTCTTACTTACCTCCTCCTTAGGGTGAGGAAATTCAGATGGTTTCAGCTGAAATAAAAATCCCAACCAGCTTTTTATGGACAAGTTTAAGAAGATTTTGGCATTTGTTTATGAAAGACACAGGAATTAGTTTGTCCTTTCCAGGGTAACTCTGTCTTCAAAATAATCCTACTTCTGGTCTCCCAGAGAACATTTCAAACCAGTGTCATTGAGGTGGCAGATCAACAATCTCAGACTAGACCGTGGCCACACAGGCTATGAGGCCTGAGCATCAATCAGTAAGGGTGTCCTTTGACTGAGGACCACTACCACAGGTCAGGCCAAGATCCACAGTGGAAAGTGTAGCCCTCAGGATCTGAATAGTTGTAGGCCCTAAGTGGTAATCCTCCATTGTTTGTAAAGTCTAGCTCAGGGCAGGGAATTTAATACAATTGCAGTCCTGCTGGTTTAAGTCAGAGAATACTTTGACCCCTGTACTTCCTTCAGCCCTGTTTATCAGACCACTTCTTTTTGTGCATTGCCTTCCTTTTTCACTCTATGTGCATCTCCTATTTGGAGATGGGAATCTCTGTAGAACTGGATCCCTCTCTTGCTGTCAGTACATGCAGAGCTTATCACAGTAGAGTCCAAGCCTACTTAGTAGTTCCAAGTAACACGTACATGTTACTACCAGTACCTTTCAGCAGGACGTATGGGATGGCTGTAGTACATGAGGCGGGAAGAATGTGAGATGTCTGAGGCAGCTGCTTTTTGCTGGGTCTCTTTCTGGGCACACCACCAAGATGTGTCCCTTCCTGACCCCTATGAGGTGTGAGAATCTGTTGCTTCAGAGTTATTGAACTGGTTCATACAGTGGACATGTCTCCCATGTCACTGCCTCGCATCAATATCTTTTAAAACCAGCCATGTGTTTTGCTAGCATTACTCTAGATGTTTGTGCTGGCTTACCGGCTTGTTGGAACCCTGTACTTTAATTCTGAGATCACCTAAATAAATTGCTGTGTCAAAGGATGACACAGATCAGTAACAAGACCATACTTCAAATGTTATTCCATAATCTTGACTAAGCAGTCATTCCAGGAAAGCATTAATGAGTCAGGATGAGGCCAGATCTTACATGAATGAAATTCTCTTTCCTTGTCCTGACATGGCTGCTTATTTAAGAGAGAGATAGTCATCCAGATGGGTCAAATCTTCTTAAATTCCCCAGTGAAAACAATGGATATGCACTGTATTTAAAGGATGCCCTGCTTTTTTTTTTTTTTTTTTTTTTTTTTTTCAAGGAGCAGTTGTTTTTTTTTTTTCCGCATTTTTTTTTTTTTTTAATAATATAAACCAAAGCTTATATAGGCTGCTAGTGCATGGCTCTCTGGATGCATATAATTTCTGTGGAATTTAATAGTTGGTTTTTTGGGGGGGTTTTTCATGTTTGCTGAGCTGTCTTTCTTCAGCTCCCACAGT
>JANHGN010006890.1:45595-56377 GCA_024605025.1 Megaceryle maxima | reverse complement strand
GCGGGACACCGTTCAGCACGAGCAGGAGGGTACAGCGGGACACCCTTCAGCACGAGTGGGAGGGTACAGCGGGACACCGTTCAGCACGAGCAGGAGGGTACAGCGGGACACCCTTCAGCACGAGTGGGAGGGTACAGCGGGACACTGTTCAGCATGAGCGGGAGGGTACAGTGGGACACCGTTCAGCACGAGCGGGAGGGTACAGTGGGACACCGTTCAGCACGAGCGGGAGGGTACAGCGGGACACCATTCAGCAAGAGCGGGAGGGTACAGCGGGACACAGTTCAGCACGCAGCTTCGTCGCTTCACGGACATGTCCTACCTGCTTGATTTTTCTTTTCTGCTGCATTTTAAGTGCAGTTCAGTGCCACTCCTTGTTTTTGTAAGGGCTCTGCTGCATTCTTGTGTGCTTGAGGGTGTGTGGGTACATGTATATTTTGGTTGGTTTCATGAGAATCTTCATCTGAACAGGTTTATCCAGTGAGTTCCACCGGATGGGGTTTGACTGCTTTTGTATTTGTGTTGTGGCTGAATAAAGGAGAAAGAACAAAGTATTGTAAATGACACGCTTGTCTGATATATATCTCGGTGGAGAATTCTGTGCCGCTGGGTGTCACGGGAGATGTCAAACTATTTATTGCTCCTTAAGTTCTGATGTGGGCTTTTGTATTTACTTTTTTTTTCTCTTATTTTATGCCATCCTTGGCTACGCTGGCAGAGTACAGAAAGACCCTCAGTGCCTCAGAGTAACAGTCGAGGGAAGGAAAGATGGATTCATTTTTGTGTGGTACTTTGCCTTGCCTGGCAGGGTGTGGGCAGACAGTGAAGACGCCAGGGTTACTCCTAAAGAAGAGGTTTAGGCTGTGCTGCACCTTACGGATTTGTATTAATGTTAAAAGGTGCTCATTTTTACAAACGCAGAGTCTTTTCCTGTCTAACTTGTGACATCTTTATCTGTTCTGTAGCAAAGTTTTGTACCTGTCAGTCTGGTTTAGCTCAGGTTCAGTCCAAGGTCTCCAGCTGATCCTGTATTTGTTCCTAAGCAGTGTCACTAGCATCCTACACTTTCTCTTCAGGGAACAGCCTGCCAGGATTACATGTAGAAGGTTTTCTCCAGGTCTGGGCCATCCTACCTGCAAAGCTCTACCTGCAGAACATCAGCTTCTCCTGGAAGTGCCACACTTCTTCCCTGGGTGTTTGAGTTTATAGTACACTTGTGGTGGTAAGTGGCACATCCTCGGCTGGATTTAGCTCTGCCAAAAAAAGCAGAAAGAGCTCAGCCCTGTGGGAGATGAGAGCTTTGTTTGAAGAGGGGTTCTTGGGCCAATTAAGGAGTGGCATTGATGAGAGGCTTTCTTGGAAGAAGGATTGCCCCATGAGACTGGGAAGAGTGGGAGGGCATTCAAGTGCGTAACCTTGTTTTACCTTCCTCTCTAGGCTGCAGGAGACCACTTCTAGAAATGAAATGCAAAATACACTGTGGTAGCTAAAAATACATAGAAGTTATTAAGGAGAGATTACAGAGCATAGTATTTCACGTAGAAACATGAAATAAGAGGCTATAAAATCCCAAATCCAGTTTCCTTTTCACAGTGTGTTTTGTCTCCTGTTTAATTATGCTCTGCCCTGTCCCTAATAGGTTTTTATACCAAATTAACAACTCCTACCTAGAAGATTGCTATAGTGCATGCAACTATTCTTTAGATCTTTTAATAAATGGCAACGCTTCTCAGCCTTTTAATGCTTATTTCATTGACATTCAAATGACTTTGCCTGCCTCTAAATAGCTGGCTCTTTTGTGTAGAAAGACCCCCATAATTATTTTTGTCCCACTGTCCTACTCTTGAATGGACTTCAGAAACAGAAAGTGCAATATGAATTGAGCTGCTGGTGTTTGTCTCTATCCACTGTCTTCTCTTTCCATTACCCATGGCAAAGGTATTAAGGAAAGTACTAATTTTATTCAACGTTTGCAGTAAGTCTATGTTAATTTTTAGAGACTCAAAATGTATTGATTGTTCTCGTAGGAAGATATAAATGAATTCCAGGAACTCAGGAAAACTAATAGTTAAAAGCATGGTCCAGAAGCTGAAGCACAAGGGTTGGAAGTCCAGGGCTGTATTACTGCTCATGCTGCTAACTTAGTAAGCCATGCTTGGCAGTCACTTCATCCGTATCTGCTTTGTCAGCTGTGAAAAAGGGATGGCAGTGCTTGTTCTTCTTTCTTCGAGAGACAGTGGTAGTTAGAAATTTTCTATATGAATGATGAATGCTGTTTCTTTTCTCTTTTCTTTTCTTTTCTTTTCTTTTCTTTTCTTTTCTTTTCTCAAAGAACAACAGTTCTGAGGTGTTCTGCTGTTTTCCTTTCCTACAGGATGCTACGTTTCTAAGGACAAACTGAGAAAGGCAAAATAAGCTTGCTTCTATAGACAGCCCAAAATATGTACTTGTTTACCCCATTGCAAGAGAGCAATTCAGGAGCACAAGCTTCACCAGAGGGATGCTGAAGAAGAAAGGAAATGCTTATGCGACTTGATCCCCTGACCCCCCAGCTACCTCCGATTGCTTTGGATGAACTGCGTCTGCCCGGAAATCCTCAGGCCAAGGCTTTGTGTGGGATGTAAGATGATGTGGTCTTTCAGAGAAGCTGATATCATCTTCCATTATCAAGGGAGCTGGATTTGAGTGCAGCATAAATTTAAGAGGCTGGTAAATGCCGCATAAACCCACATACCAGCCTTTGGAAATCCATTCTTTACAGCTTTGCTGTAAAGGACTAGCTCATGGAAATGACATTTTTTAGCTTTTGGAAAGAAACAGTCAGTAGCTCCTAAGACAGTTTCTGTCTTTTACCAGTTTCTGCTCTCCCACCTTAACACTAGTAGCATGACAGAGTTTATTAGGATCATGCTGAAAGCCCCACGACTCCTCGCCATTGCTCTCTTCACTTCCATGCAAGTCCCCAGGTGACAGGAGCCTTCCTAGACTGTAGCGTGGTGGTTGGAAACCTGCCAGGTTCGGTTTTGTCTCTCCCAAGCAACAAACAAGCCCAAGTGAGCACAAATGAACTGAAATCCTTCTTCCCACCTTATATCATGTGCGTATTCACAAGTGCTTCTGGACAGAAACCCCCAGTTTGGACCATAATGTGCTGGAAGTCTGTAGAGAATAATGTGGAGGTCATGGACTTTGTGCTGGAAGGCAACAAAAATGATTTAAAAAGCCCTTTTCTGAGGGCTTGCACGAAAGGTTGTGGAGATGGGCTGGGGTTCTTGTGACTCAGCGCACTAAGGCACAAATACTGCTGTGTATTGACCGGCCTCCCTGGCCTCGCAGAGCAGCGTGTGCTGATTTGTAGCTGGATGCTTCTCTCTCCACTTGCCCAGTTTATAAATAAAAATTAGAGCAGTCCCTTTCTTCTGGAGCCAGAAGATGCAGGCATTGACTCATGCTTGCAATATAGTAGCTTGACTGCAGTAGTAACTGTTGGAATGCCAATGCCTAATAAGACACAGATACTCGAAGGTGTCTTTCAGGAGCCTGAAGTGTTTGTTCAGTGAAAGCTGCCATTCGGGAAGTGTTTGTTATTCCATGGTGTTCTCTCTTACTCCAGCTAGCCCCACCCAAGTTCTTCTCTGGCAAACTCCACTTGCAGCTTGAAGGAGTGGACCAAACTGCTTTGTTTTGACCTGTGCTGCATCCAACCTGCCCAAGCCTTCCCATCAGACCAAAGTTCATAGACAGAGGTCCTCTTCCAGCTGTTTTTTTCTTTGTTCTTCAATACATCAAGTAACGCTGCTGTATAATGCAGGAGGGGTTTATCCAAGTGCTCAGAGCAGCTGAGCACTAGGGGCATTCTGCCCTGCTTATAAAGCCCTTAACCACATTATATTGCTTGGACCTTTTCAGAGTCTTTTACCAGGCAACCTTCTTCAGGCAAAGCCTCCTGAAAAGGAAGGGGGCAAAGAGGTAGCTGGAGCCAGTTCTGTGCATGTTCTGCACTGCTTGGGGCAGTCTCAGCACAGGGAGACCTCTGCAGACCACTCTTTTCTCTCTACATTGGAAAAGCTTCTTGGAGCCTTCCAAGTGGCTGTTGTTTCTCCAAGGTAAGCTGTAAAATCTAGGCATGGACAGCAGAAGCAGGTCAAACACTGACGGTATGTGAGTTTCTCTGTTCTTTCCCTGTTTCCACAGAAGGAAGGATGTTGGGAGTAGAAGAGTTGGTGGGACAGCTCTGCGAGAGAATGGCAGGGAGCAGGAAGGAAGGATGATGTGCAGGACTAGAAGAAAACTGAGGCTGTGAACAGGTGAGTGAAGAGTTGCGTTGTTCCCATTGCCTGTTGCAAAGATTTGGAAATAAATTATGGTCAGATGACAAAATAAGCAGCATGCAAGTATGGAAAGGATTCAGACTGGGGAAAAGAATACTCTTAGTAGTACTAAATTTTGCTCAGAAAGCAAACAAAAGCTGAGGCATGTAGTTTAAAACCAGTGAGGTTCTGAAACACTGGTGTGTGAATGTCTTCAGTGAATTTGATGGGTCACCTCACCGGCTAGGGAGGAACCAGGGCTCAGATGGGCTATCTCTGGCTATATGAATACATCAAAGCATGATTCACCTGGGAGGGAACAATAAAATGCACCAGTACACATTAGGAGGCGATCTGCTAGAGAGCAGCTCCGTGGAAAAGGACCTTGGAGTCCTGGCGGACAACAAGTTATCCATGGGATGACAATGTGCCCTTGTGGCCAGGAAGGCCAATGGTCTCCTGGGGTGCGTTAAGAAGAGTGTGGCCAGCAGATCAAGGGAGGTTTCTCCTTCCCCTCCACTCTGCCCTAGTGAGACCTCACCTGGAGTATTGCATCCAGTTCTGGGCTCCCCAGTTCAAGTGAGACAGAGCTCTACTTGAAAGAGTCCAATGGAGGGCTATGAGGATGATGAAGGGGCTGGAACACCTGCCTTATGAGGAAAGCTGAGAGACCTGGGGCTTTTTAGTCTGGAGAGGAGAAGACTGAGAGGGGATCTAATTAATGTCTATAAATACATGAGGGCTGGGTGTCGAGAAGTCAGGGACAACCTCTTTTCACTCGTGCCTTGTGATAAGACAAAGGGCAATGGGTTCAAGCTTGAGTACAGGAAGTTCCACCTCAACATGAGGAAGAACCTCTTTGCTGTAAGAGTTGGAACAGACTCCCCAGAGAGGTTGTGGAGTCTCCTTCTCCGGAGACTTTCAAGATCTGTCTGGATGCATTCCTGAGCAATCTGCCCTACTTTTGTCCTGCTCTGGCAGGGGGGTTGGACTTGATGACCTTCAGAGGTCCCTTCCAACCCCTAACATTCTGTGATTTACTGGTTGCATCTGTACAGTCTGGTCAAGTGAATGCAGAGAGGTAAAGGAAGTGAAAGCATGGTCCGTGTGCAAGAGGGGGCTTGGGGGCCAGCTCGACAGAGAATCTGATACATCAAAATAACTGGTGGGAGCACCTAGTAACCTCCAGCTGCTTCCCCAGAGCGCTCAGCCTTTGGCAGCAGCTAGCACCTGGCTGCTGGTGGAGTTCTGTACGGTGTTTCTGTTAGCCATCTACACAGGTCTCCTTCACTCTCATGTAAGTAGGGCAGATGCATGTTCAAACCAGTAGTGGAAAACTAAGCTCTTCAAGTGAAAGTGAGTATGGAGCTCGCTCCTTCTGAGATAAAGACCATGTGGTGGAGAAAAAGCTGAGTTGCTAACTTAGTTTGTATTATATACCTGCTATGGGTAATGCAGGTAATAACTTGGTAATACTGCTTCTTATTGTCACCAAACCTGCCTTCTTTCACACAGAGGCCATTCCAGAGGCTGAGTTTCAGTACCAGGAGATGAAATAAGAGTAATTATCATCTGCTGTTGTTCAGCGGTGGTTATGTGAAAGTTGGTGGGATTGGATAGCGATTAAAAACGTAGCAAAGGGAAGTGAAGCGTGTGCTGAGGGAACTCTTTCACATGCTGCATTGCAGGTAGATCTATTTTTTACTTCATCGGGAAAACTTCAATGTGATTGAACAATGTTCCCTGTATAATGTAGATGCCTAATTGTCTGTAGATTGCCCCTTTGAATTTCTCTGGGATTCATTGCATCTTCTGTTATGAGGAAATTATCAACAACAAGAGGAAATCCTGTACTAGTACTGAATAGTCCTTATTTTAAAGGTACTTCCCTTCTTGTGGGAATTGTATATAATCAGAACAACACTCCATAAAACAGATGAATTATTTTAGAAGGAGACGGGCCAGCCTCTTATTTAAAAGGTCTGACGTTATTGTACATAAGAAAATCAATTGTTAGAGTGGATGACATTCTTCCACGAGCTGCCTGTGCTTCCCAAAGGTGGGGCAAAGTTCAAGGCATTGGTAACAGGAAGTTTGGGCTCCTTAGAGACTTTCATGTTTTTGGAGCACGTAATGACAAAATAAGTCTTTTTCTTCCCCAAAATAGCACTGGGAATAATAATGATTAAACTTTACCCTGTTAAGAATTGGAATAGGTGGAAATGCAAATGGCTCACATACCTGTTGGACAAACCCAAATATCCATTAAGTTGGAGTAGGTGGGGTAAGATGCCTTGGTCAGCAGTGTATTATAAAAGCCATGCAAGCAGAAAGAGCAAACCTTTCCCTTCCATTACTTTTCTGAGATCTGTCCCTCTGCTTCAGCTCCAGCTGCATAGACCTTTTCCACCCCATAAGCCAGTATGCGTTGAGCAAAGGGGCAGGTGCAGCACTCAGCTGAAGCCATCTGAGTGACCCAACATTCAAACTGAAGCCAGGGGCTAAACTGCCACGTGGCCACAGCTGTCTCCTGACATCTGGGGCACCAAATCAAGCAAGCTGTGACTGTGGATCTAAAGCTAAGTGGCTGTCACTGCCTCACCTGTGAAATCCATGCCTGTTTCAAGGGAGGGGGTTGAAATGCCACACTGCCCCAACCAGCCATGAAGCTGTGAGAGCCCTGAATGAGTCAGCTACTCAGTGAAAGAGGTTAAAGAAAAAACTGTTATGGGGCTTTAAAAATCTTTCTGTTGTCCAATTTTTATCCCCTCTCTGGGACTCAGGAAGGCTCTTCATGGTACTGACAGGTCTGCAGGAGTCTTTACATAGCCCCCTCAGGCCCAACCTCATCCTGCCAGTTCCCAAACTGAAGCTCATTTTCCACCCCTGCAGCACAGCAACATCCCAGGCTGAGAGCACAGCTTCAGTGACAGGGCTGGCTCAGAGCCACAGAGGCCCAAGCCTGGGAATTCCCATGCTCTGCCCCCAGGGACAGACCGAAGGAGTGACGCATCAGCTTTCCCGGTAGAAAAATCCCTGCTTTGCTTGCCTTGCCTTTTTTTTTTTTTTAACCAGCATCAATATTCCTCACAATGTGCCAGCCAGTCTGACTGTATGCATTTTTTTAAGCAAAAAGGGAGCAATAATGAAAATGATCCTTTAGCTTTCATTTTGGCTGTACACTTTCTAATGCAAAAAAAGAAAAAAGAAAACCAGAAAGGTTCCAAATCCCTTCTAACTGCCAGGTTCTCTGCTAGGAAGTGCAGCTTGCCTTCCATACTATTTCCATTGCCTTGCATGAGCTAGAAACGCAGACTGCACCAAGCAGTTGCTGAGACAGCTGTGATTCAGGTTTTATATAATGAAATACTTTTTATACCAGAGCCTATTGGGAAACAGCCCGTTCAGCTCAGCTCTCTGCGTTGCGGTAACTTTTATAACCCAAAACTCTCATCGGAAAGGAGATCTGTATGAGATGGTATTTGACACACCCCGAGCAAGGTTCCTCTAACAGCTACATCTGACTGACTGAAAAAGGCAAGAGAAGACTTTGCCAGGGGCTAATGTCACCACAGATTTAATTTTTTGGTGACAGTGTCTGCTCCTCTCTAGTCTGTGCTGGAGGAACTGTTGCAACACTGCTGTTAATCCTACGGGACAGTGAGAGATGATGAAGATAAATGCATACACCAAACTTGTACCCAACATCCAGCCCCTCTTTGTTCCCCCGTCTCAGAAGCTGCAGAATGAAATGCATTCCAGGGGAGTGGGTAGGGCACAGAGGAAAAGCTGAGCCCCCTGTTATGTTGAAGCCTGACTCTTTAGAGGAGGCTTTGATTAATAAGCCTCCTTCTCTCTTTTCAGACTCAGCACTACTACATTTGCTCCCCCAAAGTTAAGTGCTACTTTTAATGTTCCATGGAGGTTTAACACTGGAGTCAGGACTCAAAAAGTTAAAAATCAAATAGCTGATTGAGTTGCTTGGATGAGGTGTTGCAAACTAGGTTTGTTTTACTGTTGTGGTTTGTTTGGGTTTGGTTTGTTTTTTCTTTTTCTTCAGGACTTCTGCAGCAGTTCATGGATTCAAAGTACATCTGCTTTTGACTTTCTGGATGCCGTGGATGAGTACTGAGCTACTTCCCACGTCAGAGTTTCAGGCAAGGAGGTGCACCAGAAACATTTAGGAAGCCTTTTCCTAGTCTCCTACAGGTCTTAAGCAAAAAGAAGACAAAGAAAAACAAGAAAAAAAGAATCCATCTCCCAGGGTACCCTGAGCTGTAAGACTGTGTTTCACACTCCAGAGCCTCCTAACACATTCAACTATTCCAGCAACAACTAACCCCTTCACTACTCCCTGATGAAAGAAAACCACCCCGTGGTTGGAACGAAACAGACTTCTTGGGCAAAATTAATACTCTCCTTAGACGTGTTTTTGTGTGCTTGACTTCACAACTCAACATTGTATTTTTAAGTCAGTCTTCTGTGTATAATGTACCAGGTCTTAAATAAATTATTGGAAGGCACAGCTTCCCTTATGATGTCTCAGATCATCATGTGAATGGTTCATCAATAGGGCTGAAGGCCTTTGGTTTGCTACTTCGACCCCTTCAGCTAGGAGGGATAATTGTTAACACACATAGGCTATCTTCATGTGGACCAGATCTAGAGAATAGTGGGTTTAAGGGGAAGCAAAGTATCCATTTGAGGAGCTCTGTGTGGGGGTGATGGTGGGTGATGCACAGCTGAAGGCTCTGTTGAGATGGCACAGACTTCCAGTGGGTCATGGTAGGGACATGCAGAGGGCCAAGCTGGAATCCCAGTGGAAAATCTCACAGTGACAAAAATGTGTAGGAGGTAAAAATTGGTAGTTAGAGTACAGCTTTGGGAGGAGTTAAAGGCATGAAAGGAAAGTGGTTGGGACTGTGGAAAGAGGTGAGGGTTGAGGAAAGGCTCCTCTGTAAAAGGAGCTTCCTCCCCTCAATCCTCCTCATTTGCCAGAAATGCCATGGTGGTTACCAACCCCGTGGTGTGATTCATCAGTAACTTGTACATGAGAAGAAGGATCACCATCAGTTGGGCTGGACCTTTGTTCTTGCTGAAGTTGCCTCTATTCATGAAATGAACTTAATTACTTGGACAAGAGGCTGGCAATAAAACATCTCTCCTTTTGAACAAGGTAGCCCAGAACCTGAACGACCATGGACACAGCTGTGCTCTTACAGATGTCACTGGCACAAGCAACACCATAGTTCATTTTTCACCCAATTAATTGCTTGCTTCCCTTCTGTTGCCTCTCTGGTTCCACTGCCTGATACCAGGAACAATCACAAACGTGTAGCACTAAACAAACAACTAGATGCTTTAGCAAAGCCCTTGTGCCTACCCATGTCTCAGTTGCTTCAAATGCACACCTTGGAGCAATGGCAGGGACCTAGTCAAGAAATGAACATGGAGCCTCATGATGAAGTCAGGAAAAACCCTACATAATGTGGACAGGAGGCTTATCTAGGGATCCTCTGTAAGGAGAGAAAGGCTTGGGTGGTGGTGGCTGCACAATAGCAATGGAACTGTTGGGGCAACACTTTTGTACCATTTTTATGAGAGGGGAAAATCAGTGCCTATAGAAATAACTTTTACAACACGGTTGATTTAAAAGCAAATGAGAGTGTGGTGAGGGTGCTTTTGTTCCAGCAGAGGATTTTATAGTAGGTATTGTCTCCTGATGTCTCTGTGGCTTTCTGCAGGTTGGGATGCAGTGGGCTGACTCCTCTTGGTTTTCCTTCCTGTCCCTCTAAGGCCAGCAGCTGTGGCTGGGCTTAGTTCTAACATGCAGGACATAGGGGAAGGAGGAAGGAGGAGTTCCTTCAGAAAACCCAAACAGAACCTGTGCATGATGGGTAATAAAAGTTTCACCCTACTGTTTTCATGGGGTTGAAATCCCTGCTGGAAGCCAAGAGTGTCTTCTCTTCCTGTGGGATCAACTGTTACACATGGTCAAAACTGTAAAATGGTCATTTCAGTTCCCCTGAGCACTGCGAGATCCCCTACAGAAAGTAACCGAGTGCCTGGAGCCAGGGTGGCATCTAGATGGAGTGAGGGTGGTAGTCTCCTGCCAATGCCTATTCCAGAGGAGAGGTTAAGTTTACTCTCTGCTGAAATAGTCACTGTTAATAAGTTTGAATAAACTGTTATAAAAAAATTGAGAAAATAATACTGGGAAGCCCAGGCTGAAAAGTCAAATGCAGTGGGCAGACCAAGCTGTTGGAGTCCCACAGGCTCTCACATACAAGCATACAGAAAAGCACCAGCAGTTGTGTCCACCACTGCAAATCCTCCTTCTCAGCACCTGAACTTTCTCCTGTAATCTCAGAGATAAGCCAGCCATCACGTGCAAGGGATGATACAGCCTGAACTTAATGACACACATGCCTCTGAGGTTTCCAGATGAGCAGGTGTCCTGGTTTGGGTGAGG
>JANHGN010006890.1:13235-37111 GCA_024605025.1 Megaceryle maxima | reverse complement strand
TGCACAAGATCCAGCAGTGGCCTTGGTCTGCACACCAACCCTTGGTAGTGACTCTAACCATGGGGTGTTCTCACTGCTTGTGAAAACAGGCTGCTGACTTCAGGCAGTGCAGTTAGTTAGCAGAACTGAGATGAAAAGTAAAATCACTGAACAGAACCAGCTCTGTCCTCACCCAAACCAGGACACCTGCTCATCTGGAAACCTCAGAGGCATGTGTGTCATTAAGTTCAGGCTGTATCATCCTCACCCAAACCAGGACACTGCCTTTCACAGACACCTTGGTACAGGGGTGCAGTGAAGGCAACAAAGTGTCTTGAGTGCCTTTGGGAGGCAGCCTTAGCATCACAGCAGCCAGCTGGACTTACCAAATGACTCCTGAAGGAGAGAAGGAAACAAATCTGCTTTGATACTTGCTGAAGACCCAAGGACTAATTGGGCTTTAGTAGAAGAAGATAAGAGAAGCCACCCTGGCTGCAGCAAGAGTGGGGACTCACACCATGGGAAGCCTTGACCAGATGAACCTGTTGCTCTGGGGGAAAAAGAGACAGTTTGGTGGAGTACGAAGTGATAGCTCTGCCTTGCCTCAGGGGTCTGCAGAGACCCGCACACCGCACACTGGTGGTGGCTCTGCTTGCCCTCCACACTGGATGAGCCAAGCTGGCAGGGAGCTGGAGCCCCTGGAGCTGTGCTACAGCAGCTGAGCACTTGCACTGCTGTGTCCTGGGACTCCCAGCATGGAGTTGCTTGGCTGGGGGGATCCTATTTTCAAGCTGGCTGAGCGCAGCTGGCCCTCAGCTCAGGCCAGGGAGCCTGGGGCTGTTTGGATCCATCCCTGCATCTGTGCTGTGGGCGCAACAGGTGCCTTGGGCAATGCAAAGGACTCTTGTCTAGCCAAGCCCGCGTGCCACATCTATGAGCATTAAACACGCCTCGGCATGGAGGCCAAACGGTGCAAACAGCCCATGTCTTGGTAAACAACCGGTGTCCAAGCAGCAGCTGTCTCCAGGCTGCCACCGCTGAATGAGCATGGGACTCCCCAGCCCTGCTGGGGACCTGCCAGGCACAGCAGCAGCTTGCCCTGGCCAAAAGCCTGCCTGGAATCACTCTGTGTGTCCCACAGCTCTAGAAGATGTCCAAGGGACCAGATTCTTGGTAAAATGACTAGGTGAGGAAAATGACATTAGGCAGCTTTTACCTGTCTCCTCCTAGACCTCCACAACTACGTAGCTTTGAAAGAAAAGAAAAAAATCATCTGCCTTTGACCTTGATGTGGAGAGACTGAACACCTTGGAAAGCCATAAAAATGATAGGAAATAAAGAAGAAGAATCTCTCTAATTTCAAAGTCATAAATTCCAGCTCGGTTTGTTGAGGAGCTGTATCAAAGCTATGGAAATGAGAAGTCCATCTGAAAAGCAGTGAGGTTTTCCTGCTGCCATCCTGCTCTCGTGAGGACTGGTTCAGACTCCTGGAGTGTGTGGGGGGGCGTAGGAACCAGCTCCAAAATTCCAGACTAAGAGAACAGCCAATTTAAACCTGTTTATTCATATGGCTACTTTAGCTTATACAACACCTGCCCAGGGCTGTATTCTTCTGTATTCATTACTTCAGCCAAAGGAATGAATTTTGCCCGAGGAAAAAGGGCTATCTCCTAGTACTACATTAACCCAAATCCAGTTTTTAGAGCAAATATAAAACATCTTTCTCCACGGAGCAGGATTTCAGGATAGTGCACAGCTTGATAGGCTTTTAGAACTAAAATTTACCATCTGGAGTTTGTGTTAAATAATCAGAGCTTGCCCTCTTCTGGTCACAAGCAGTAGTATGTAGGGAGCCTATGGAAATGAGTATCTGGAAATCTGCATATTTTAAGGGTTATTCTTTTAAATATCTATTTTATTATGGTGTACTTGTTTTCCCAATTTTGTCGAAAAATCTGTTGCAACTATAATAGCCAAAATAAATTTAACTTGTAGCTTGGCTGTTTCCTTACATCCCACAAATCTGACCTTGGATAACTCCTTTCACATCCTCCATCTACAGGAGATGCCCAGGAACTTCCTTTTCTGGAACACATCTGACCAAAGCCAATCTGTAACAGTAGGAAGGCATCTTCCAGCAGCTATTTACTGCCACCCATCAAAGAGTGAGGCTGGCATCACATTGTAAACTTGAAGCAGATGAAATGTTTTTCAAAGTCAATGATAAAGTCTGTGCATTCCTATGGGCTTTGTGGACATTTGAATAGAAAAAGAAACCACCATTAATGTCCTCAGAGGAAGAGTTAAAGCTCAGGTGCTATCACAGCATCGAGGTATGAATTTGAAGCACGGGCATTTTCTTGTACATCAGAGAACTCCCTAATCCATGGGGATGTCCATAGCAGTCTCTGTTTCTGCTGCTCACAGAGCTATAGGTTACATTTATAGGTGTATGTAGGATGGATTTTAGGCTCCTCTGTCTTGGGCCGTAGTTCCAAGTATTGGGATGGAGGTGGAGAAAGAGTTAATTTTATTTTTTTTCCCCAAGGGTGACCACCCTCTCTCCTCTGCTGGGAGATGAAGCCTATTTCTAAAGTGTGAGAGTTGTTCCATGGAGTTCAGTCCAGTTGGCAGCTGGTCACAAGTGGTGTTCCCCAGGGCTCGGTACTGGGGGCAGTTCCCTTTAACACCCTTATCAATGATCTGGATGAGGGGGATGAGGGCTCAGTGAGTTTGCAGATGACAGCAAATTAGGTGGGTGTGTTGATCTGCTTGAGGGTTAGGAGGATCTACAGAGGGATCTGGACAGGCTGGATCGATGGGCTAAAGTCAGTGGTACGAGTTTCAATGAGGCCAAGGGCCAAGTCCTGCACAAGAATCCCAGGCAATGCTGCAGGCATGGGGAAGAGTGGCTGGAAAGCTGTGGGGTGGAAAAGGATCTAAAGAAGTGGACCTGGCTGAAGAAGACCAGCAGTGTGCCCAAGTGCCCAAGAAGGCCAATGGCATCCTGGCCTGGATCAAAAACAGCGTGACCAGAAAGAGAAGGGAAGCAACTGTTCTGTACTCAGCACTGGAGAGGCTGCACCTCGAATCCTGGGTTCAGTTTTGGGCACCTCACTCCCAGAAGGACATTGAGGGGCTGGAGCGTGGCCAGAGAAGGGCAACAAAGCTGGTGAAGGGACTAGAGAAGAAGTCCTCCGAGAAGAGGCTGAGGGACCTGGGGTTGTTCAGACAGGAGAAAAGGAGGCTCAGGGGAGACAACTCCCTGACAGGAGGCTGGAGCCAGGTGGGGGTTGGTCTCTTCTCTGAAGGAACAAGCAATAGGACAAGAGGAAATGGCCTCAAGTTGTGTCAGGGGAGGTTTAGGTTGGACATTAAAGAAATATTTCTTCACTGAAAGGGTTATGAGACACTGGAACAGGCTGCCTAGGAAAGTGGTGGAGTTCCCATCCCTGGAGGTATTTAAAAGGTGTGTAGATGTGGTGCTGAGGGACATGGTTTAGTAGTGACTTTGTAGTGCTGGACTGATGGTTGGATTTGATGATCTGAAAGGTGTCTTCCAACCAAAACAATTCTATGATTCTATGGTTCAGTTAGCACCCATCTGCTTTTGGGTTTTGTCTGATGCTGGCTTTTCTTGCAGCTCCCCATATTTCTGATGTTGCTTTTATCATCTCCTCAGTTTCCCTTCTGAGCTGGTCACTGTGTATTATCTGTTGCTTTCTAGACATGTTTGAGGTTTCAGTCATGCAGATATTCTCACAGTTGTGAGAGCTTCTGATGGTGGTTATAGTGGTTGTAATTTTGTTCCACACAAAAATATCAGCTTTTTTTGGTTTTACAGCTGCCCGTGGTCTTGCCACTTGTTTTACAGTGAAGTTAAACCTGAAAATGTCTGGGCTTGGTCTCTGGATTTCAAAGCCACCTTGTATAAAGACCTAGTGTAAGCTGTGCAGCAGACTAACTGGATGATGTCCTTCAGAGGAAATCCTTGCAACTTATGATCTCCAGTATTAAGACTGACCACTGTATGGCACTATTGCACCAGCATCACTGCGGCACCCGCTCCGAGGCACTGGAAAGACTGGTATCTAAGGTTCTCCCATTTGCTGCCTCACCCTATCCCTTCTGCCGAGTGTTCGGCTGCCTCCTTCCACCCCCGAAACAAGCTCAGAAAGGGACATGTGCTGCAAGGTGGGGGTAGGGCTTGCCTCTTCCTGGGCAATGCTCTCTTCTCGCCACCAAAAACCCGATGAGGGTTTGTTTCAACATGATGGCATCTAGCAACAGGTGGATGAGAGAGAAGGTGTTCATGATGCCCTAAGGTTTTAAACCATCTCCCTCTCCTTCTGGGAGATGAGAGAGAAGTACCTCTCTATCTGGTTGAAGGTGAAGCTTTCCTACACTGATCACAGAGCCCATCTCTCTGAGGGATGAAAGGCAGACAGGTGGGCAACTCTGTGCATGAGTGTGTAGGATGTTGCAGCACATCAGTGAGATGTTTGGGGGTTCCAGAGTGAAAGAACAGACAGATTTTGCTATTTGGCTGTAGGACATCTAGGATTTTGTTCCCATCATTCAAGAAAGCCACCTCCATGTGACAAGATGCATGGTAACAAATGGGAAAAAAGAAAAAAAGGCATTGTTTTCAAGTTCTGCATCAATAATGGCCCTGCCTCCTGATTTGGGGAATGTTTGACTTTGAGCATAAATAGGAAACTGAGTCTGACCCACCCTCGGAGGCCACAGGTCAGAAGCGCCTTTCTCAATGCACTGCCCAGCTCTGCCTGGCTGCTGAGCCACCATTGTGTGTCTCAGTGAGGGGAGAGAGCACCTGCCAGTGCTCCAGGCTCCCTCCTGTCCTGGGGGAGGTTCCAGGCAGAAACACTCTGCATTTCAGCATCAGCTGCTCACAGCTCACAGCATGCTGTTGGGCATCGACACTCAGTCAAAGAAGCAACCTAATTTTTTTTAATCTACGACTCCTGAGCACTCCATTTGCCATTGAGTTAAAAAATGGAGATGTTTCAAGTAGATGGTATAGTAATACTTTAAAAACTTTATTACTTCCCAAGAAGATCCTTTATCTGCAACTCCCCACGAGAGACCCACAGCACCAAAAGGCTTTTGCCAGCACAAACAGGCAGGAGCAACATAGAAGGAAAGAATATAAGGAAACAGGAATAATGTAAGGAAACAGCCACACTGATGCTCTCTGGGTATTTCTTTTTGCTATTGTAGATTAAACAGGCAGAGTGTTGGCAAAAAAGCTTTCAAATATATAGGTGAACCTTAATGAAATGAACTCTGGACCAACAGCTGTTGAAAGATCCAAGTGAACAGGGGCAGAGTGTGGGTTCTGAGGTGGGTCTACAGCACTCACACTGTCTTGCTCTTCACTCATTTCCCTGGTGTAGTCTTGGTACCTGTAGAGAAGCATTTCCCAGGCAATGCCCGGGTTTGTGCTGGGGTAGGTATGTGATGGGGACCATCCCAGCAGGCGCTTCGGACAGGGACACTCTTCTTTGTGGGTGATAAGAGTTTAGCCCCATGGAGGCGAGGCAGGCTGCCCTGCTTGGCCTCAGCATCAGAGATTTGTCCTTCACCTCTTCTCCAAGCAAGAGTAGACAGCAGGACAAACAGGAAAAGGGCTTGAAGCACGACCAGAGCTTGTTACGACAATGGACAGGGAAAACTGTAAGATACTTGCCATTGGGAAATAAAACCAAAATCCAGGAGACATCAAACCAAGATCCTGGACCTGAAATTGAAATATAAGCTTCACTGAATGACCCTTTTTACTGGGACTTAAAGCAGTAGACAAACTTTGAAGGCTTAGCAACATTGAAGTTCCTGACATCCTCAAAGTTTGCTCTTCGGCTTCTCCGCCAGGTTTACTTCTGGTAATTTTGCCAGAAAGACAAGGAATTTAGGCCAGGGGAAACCCAGCTGCCGTAGCAAGTTGGAGTACGTGTGGTACAGAGCTCCCTGCACACAATAGCTGGACTTGCAGCCTTGCTCCTGGGTCAGCTTCTGCTGCTTTTTGACTGTGGGCAGAGTCTTCCAGGGACATAACTTGTCTCTCAAATAAAATAGGCTGCGTGGGTCAGAAACTGTTGCAGATCTGGAGCTTTTGGCCCAGGTCTCTGAAAAAGCAAGCAAGTGATGCCACTTTTATGACATTAAATCAGAAACCTAATCCTAGATTAGAGGTAAGACTCAATCACCTCTCGTGTTCTACACGGGGTCCAATCCAGTTTTGTATCTCAGCTCTGCAGCTCAGAAGCTTCCCCAGCAATTGTGTATTTCCATAAATCCTGTAAACCCTTTAACCCTGAAAACCAGCGTGTTAACAGCCAGAACATTGCTGCAGCTATTCATGTATGTTCAAAGAGTTACATTATTCACTTCTCTTTCCCAAAATTGTTTTGTTTTTTCCAATATTGAGTCAAGGTTAAGTGGTGCATGTGCATGGCTGTGTAGCTATTTGTCTTTTTTAAGAACTCAGTGCTTGAAGTCACATTTACAGGCTCAGCTTGCTTGGTGATCTTTAAAAACAACCAGCCTAAGCACAGAAAAGGCATAGCAGGGGGTAGTCCTGTATCAGCAGAGAAATAGGCTTGGTTGATCAAGAGGTCTTACTGAAGTCTCATTTCCATGCTTTTATAAGACTCACACGGGCACGTCAGAGAATGAATGGGAGTGAGAGAAGAGACAAGCCCTTTTTCAGTTCACAGAACCCCAATTCTTTATTAATCACAGCTTGCTCACAATGACATACAGGAAAATAGCACTAATGAAGAGTAGAATATGCAGGCAGCAACCTCCGGGGGGGTAGGGACAACTTCAAAACCGCAGCTATTTTGGGGATGATGTGTTAGGTTTGGTGATACTGTACTTGGCACAAGCACCCTGTCTAGTCATTCCTCCTGCTTCAGCCCTCTTAGTCCTAGATGTCTGTCACTAGGTAGGGTTGGCTAACACTGAAGAGTAAAGGTCATGATGAATGGAAGTCAGCAGTGTCAAAAAAAAAAAAACAACCCCAAAAGAGGTAACAACTGGCTCATGGGTTCCAGGTGAAATATTTGGTAGCCTCTTTGTACTATTACACATGTAATGTGGTAGCATCAGATAAGTATCATGGCACCTACAGATAAAGCCACTTGATGCTATTAGTTGCTCCATCAATAAATTTTCAAGTGGTGAATTAAGCTCACTTTACAATTAGCATTTGTATGGCTGTTTGGCATCATCCAGCATCTGTCATCTCTTGATGGTTGCAGTGTGCCTCTTAAATTTGCCTTAAACTGATCCCACTTGCTTCCATTCTGTTGCACAGCTGCATTTGGTGCCTGTCACCTCAAAAAGCAGAGGTAACAAGTGCTGCCCACGGCAATTTAACCTCAGCTACAGAGCCCACTGCAGAGGGAGTTTTGCAGCGTGCATCGCATTTGAAGAAACTACATTTTAAGAGCCTTTTGTCTCGGACAGCTGAATGTGAAGTCACAATACCTGTGATCTAGTCACTGTTTCAACAAAGCTGATTGATGGCAAAGCGGTCTAGGTTATTAGGCAATGGCTGGTCTCTAGCACCACAGAACTACTACTGACCTCGTGGTGGATCGGAATGAAAGTCGCAGGGAATGGAATTAGACATGAAGTGCTTCAAATGAACAGACCCAGCAAATTCAACCAAGTGGAAATAGACAACATCAGAAGCCTGTTGCAGGACATGTAAGATTATGAAATAACTTGCATAATGCAATACTTGTATTTTTTAACAAAAATGTAAGTATTTACAAAATAAGATCCAAGTTTTTTAAACATCAAGCAAATCATTCTGCAAAGAGATCGCATTGGTTTTGTTTTTATTTTTGTTTCTTTTTTAAAGTTTTTTATTGAGTTCTTGATTTTTGTGTATTTTTTTGTGTGTTTGTTTTGTTGTTTGTGGTTTTTGTTTTGTTTTGTTTTGTTTTAAACCATGTCATACATTTCCCATACTGACACCGCATGATCCATAATAATATAGGCAGGGGGAGTTTACTAATGGTGGGGATGGGTCACATCCACCATCGCTGTTTTCAGCCAGACAGTTCCACCTGGAGCTCCTTGTTTCTACGGACCTCTGCAGCATGCCTCTCCTGAAAAATATCAAGAAGGGAAAAATCAAACCTCCTGCTCGTTCTGCCTGCCCAGGGAGGCTCCTGATGACAACCTCTTACAAAAGCAGTTGTAACTGATTCAGATGCTTCTGTGGCAATGGGCTGGTCAGGAACAGCTGTCAAATGAATTTTGGAATGTTCTACTTGGGGTGCTCATAAAACTCTTATTTTTGGTAGTGTCTGGGTTTTAGGGGTTTTGGTTTATGTCTCTCTCCTTTCGGCTGTCAAACTATCAGACTTTTACCTTTTGTGTCTGCTGACTGAAAAAAACCCCAATTAAATGACAAGCACAAGGTGACCACGTTAGTAAACATCCATCCCTAGCTGACTTCAGTTTAAGGCACTTCCTTAGGTGTTTCCATGCATGCCTTCTATGATAAAAAATTCACAGAATCCAATGGTTATCTTTTTATTGTGCAAGTTGGGACTATGGATCACAGGCCAAGACAGATTATTGCACCAACTGAGCCTGTAAATCACAGGTCTTGTCAGACCAGACATTCTGGATGTTAAGATTTTATCAAGCACTTCTTTAGACTCGTATTAACTGCAGCATGCAGAAGTTTTCTGTGACTGCAGGAACTTCTAGACACCAATACCTCAGCATGTCCATAGTTCCGTGTACATTTGGAGATCTGGACCCAGATAAGTCATTTACCCTTTTCCTGTGTGTTTGGGCTTCAGTTTTGTGTTGGCAAAAATGTACAGTCGTGCAATTTTTAATTAGTGGTCTGTATTAATGTTGCCCAAATGAGTTACTGTTATCTCAGTTTAGAAGCTTTGTTTGGATTTCATGCACATATGCCATCATACTGCTGTGGAAACAGTGTTTAATAGCCTGTTAACATTAACTTAGGACAGCAGGATGCTTCAGCTGCTCTTCCCATTTCTTTTGGACCTCAAGGATGGCTAATTAGCTTTTTCTTTTGTTTTCATAAGCTGTGGGATATCTGCCTGCAAACTAATCTAATGTAAAAATGTCAAGTAATCTGGGTACAGTTCTTAAGCTCACGAATGATCCCATCTGGGCAGTTACTTGTAACACCACCCATTAGTTTCTGTTGTTTCTTTTGCACTCTCTGAGACTTCTGTCTCCATCAAAGCAACAGTGGGTATGGAGATCTCACTGAAACCCACTGAGAGCTATTTTCTTTCTGTTAGTCTGTTTACTAACATATTAGAAAGTTTATCTCTGAGAGAAACAAGTGATGACTCATGCAGAACTAACTCATTTTATTTGTGTTTCCTTCTCTTATGTGGAAGGGTTGTTTTGGAGAAGGGCACACTCTACCTGTTCCCTGTGGCTGTACCAAAGATCTCCAAAAGAAAATTTATTCTCCTTTAGTTGCAAGACTTATGGAAGAACTGACCCCTTTTGATGTGTAGGGAAGATTTTTTTTTGCCCCTATATTTTGACATCTTTCTCCTCTGAGAAACCAAGAATGAAGACACAGGGTAACTGTTTGATTTGATCATTGACTTGTCTTAAAAGCCAAAATAAGTGACCTTCCATTTATTCACAGCACTTATTAAAAGCTATAAAATCAACTTTTCTCTGGAGAGAGTCCAGTGGAGGACCATGAAGATTAAGGAACTGGAGCAGATGCTCCAGTTCCTCCTATGAGGAAAGGCTGAGAGAGCTGGGACTGTTGAGCCTGGAGAAGAGAAGGATCAGGAGGGATCTCATCAGTATCTATAGACATCTGAATGGAGGGTGCACAGACTCAGGATTTTTTCAGTGCTGCCCTGTGACAGGACTTGGGAGCAATGGGCACAAACTGGAACATGGGAGGTTCCCTCTGAACATCAGGAAACACTTTTTCACTGTGAGGGTGACTGAGCACTGGCACTGCCCAGAGAGGCTGGAGAGTCTCCGTCCTTGGAGATACTCAAAAGCCATCTGGACAAGGTCTTGGGCAGACAGCTCTAGGTGGCCCTGATTGAGCAGGGGGATTAGACCAGAGGACCTCCAGAGGTCTGTCCCCTCCCACCTCAACCATCCTCTGATTTTGTGATTATAGAAGTTAAGTCTTTTTCAAAAGCAAGTGCTGGTTTAGCATCAGGGGCTCTATCATAAAATCTCTCAAGTCTAACAACTGAGATAAGAGCTACCTACAAGAGCTCCTCAAAATGATGATTACATTTTCCCTTCTTGTCTAAGGTGAGGAGTGATGGTGTCGTTACCTTTTCTTGGAGACGTTCAATAAGAGCAGCTAAATTAGCTTCACGGTTTTCTTTGATCTGTTCCATTTTCAGTATCAGCTTTTCCTCTGCCATTTTGCTGAAGTTATTGTTCTCCTCCAAAGCTTTTTGAAGCACTTCTCGCTCATGTTCTCTCTTCTCTGCCAGATGTTTCAGCACCTGGGCCTCCTGGGACTGGAAACAGAGACACATGTGGCTGAAATGGAATTCTTGTGTGGAGCCAAGTAACCCCCACAGGGCAACAGCTCACCAAGTCTGGAAACTGCGTTAAGCTTGTTGTGTTGTTACACACATGGTCTGGAAGGACCACTTCTGTGTATAAACCAGATCAGCTCCAGTAACAGGGGCTTAGAGGCACTGTCTAAAGGAGGGTTACATGCCTGAGGTAGCAGCACAGAAGTGTCCAAAGCGCTTCTGTTAACAAGAAATGCTGTCCTGTGCTACTGCCCTGGGTTGTCTGGGTTACTGCAGTGGTTGCTCAGCTCCTGACAGCTGCAGTTTTTCAGTGGTGAGCATTTTCTTTGTAGAGACAGGGGACTGGGGGCTGAAGGCATGTGCAGTGCTAAAAGGGAGGTTGCCAGCACAGGGGACATTGTTTGCCTAGGCTGGACTATCTTTTAATGTGCTTGAATACTTAGTAACAGGCTTTGAAGTTTACTCTTGTGAAAGACAGACAGAATTATTTCAAGCATTGTTTTTTTTTCCCCATGATGTTTATGTTTGGCTTCATCTCACTGTTTAGGAAGGAAAGAAAAAAATTCTTGGGAAAAAAAAAAAATTAAAAAAAAAATGCTGTTTTCAGTTAGAAGTTCAAATATTGCAAGGAAGATGAAAACTGCAGGTAGGAATCAGCCAGATGATTAACACAGAAATACTGTGTTATTATTCTTTGTAAACTCATTGCTCAGAAGCATAAGCTTTGTTATTTATTTTAAATCAAATTACTAACATGAAACCACTAATCCTAGGAGAGAAGCCAGAGAACTTGCAGCATCGGGCTGACCCTCCAGGCAAGCCTAGAAAATGTGTTTCAGAGGGGTTATTTGGAAATGATAAACAACATTGTACACTTCCGGATACAATAAATTAGAGGAAGCATGAGAAGCAAACAGAAAACAGGGAATGAAATATGGCTCTGGGAAGCCAAGTGCGTATTTCAGTGCAGATCACAATGCACTGCTGCCATTGTTATCCGTAAAAACAAATTAGTTTAAAGCCTAAATTAAGGGCTTTAACCAATAATTACAATTAGCTGTAATGAATCCTATTAAATTCTATCACATGGCTCTAAATGGAGTGAAAAAGGCTGCAATTCTTTCACATGAGCGAGATCCAGCCAGCAGGAGAAAATAAATATTTTAACGGAGGTAAGACACACGTTAAGCCAAATGTACTGATGAGGCAAATTAAGCAGATTCTAAAAAAGGCTGCAGAAGCCAAGCAGAACACCAGGCACTGCAGTTAAAACAGATCTGGCGTTGAAAGGCTGCGGTGGCTTGCCCGAGATCAGAGGAAAGAGCAATTTTCATCCATCTTGGCCATGTCTTGTACTCGCTTTCACCTCTCGCCTGGTTGCAGTGGAGGGCTCAGTTCTCAAGGTGTGATCCCTGAAGCACTCTTCCTGATGGGAATGGTCTACTGAAATGGTTGGTACCTTACAAAGGCTCCTCCTGGCTCTAACCTCTGCCACAGTGTATGCTGAATAGAGTCAGAGAGCGAGCATTCTTCAGATCTCTGTCTCATATAAAGTAACTGCCGTGCAAGCCAAAAGATGTTGCAAATGGGAAAAAATAGTCCCCAGATAGGTGCAGCCAAAAGCAGAAGGTGTTTCACTGGTGGAGAATGGAAGGAGGAAGACACAAAGGGAAAAAGAGCTGGGCAAAGAAGGAATTTTGTAGAGCAACTAAAAAAATCATAAAATCCATGGAAGTTTAACAAAAAAATCAGTAATTTTTTATAATCATATAGTAAAAATATTTTATTTTGAAGCAAAATATTTGATCTCAGATACTTAGTTAACATTTCTTTAACTGTAGGCTATTTCAAAATGTAAAAAAAGGATATTTGGAAAAATTTTGTATAAAACCTGAAATAATTGACTATCTTCATCTTGCTTTGCCATTTTTGGAGCACCTCGAGTGGCCCAGTCTGACCAGTGCTTGTGAAGTTCTTCTGCATTTTCTGTTCACTTTAGTATTCAATGGGAATATTTCATCTACTTTTAGAAAATTTATTATCACTGAATTGTGGTTGTTGATAGGAACACTGTGAACCTTTTGCTTGAGCGATCTACAAGTAACTTTGATAGCCTGGGAGTTTGAACAGACAAGGTACTGTGATATTAATTGCAACATCCTTTCCCATGAAGCATTTAAGAAGTGACTCAGTAATGTGGAAGGCTAACACTTCATGGTGTTTGAATATGCATATATAATGTGTTACAAAATCAAACCTTTTCAAATTTGAAAGAAAAAAGACATTTGCAAGGGCATATCCAGGGCCCGTGGAGATGCTGCTACAATAAAATGTAAGACTGGGGCTGTGCCTGTAAGCAGCAGTTTGGAAAGAGCATTTGTCAACAGGAGGTAGCAAAATGCTTTGAGACTTTGGGCCACTTGCCTGTTTTTCAGGATTTGTTTTTTTCTTCCATTCAAACCCTTTGCCTTCTGGAATTATTTCTTATTATCATAAATCCTGGAGAACAGTTAAAAAATTAGAGTTCCGTATCAAAGCACACACCATTCTGGAGGCTAATTAATTTGCCCACTAATGCATGATAATGCAGAAAATCCCTTTACTCTGATTCAGTGTTTACTGGATGCAAATTGTGCTGGCACCAGTAAGAGACTGCACAAAAGCTAAACCAAACCTCAGGACCTGACTTCCCACCCACCCTGAGTGTGATCCTCCTTTCTGATAAACCTTAAACAACATTCCTTTTCCTCACTCAGAATGTTCAAGGTATTGAACACATGGTACGTTCAGCGGTTCGAGATAGAGACCCCTCTCCCCACAACAAAACACCCATCTGGTAGAGCCCCATTGAGACTGATGTCCCTCTTCTCATGCCATTGTACCCCAACAGGGAGTCTGCCAGCTCCCCAAGTGTTCAGGCTGTTCTTTAAATCCCCTTATGACAATTTTGGAAGGCAGCTGCTATGTTTTTGTACTGGATTGTCAAACAATTTTCTGTTTCCAACACATTTGGCAAAAGAACTTGGCCACCCTGTCTGTTCAAAGTCTACCACACATCCAGAAACTGTAAATGAATGACCCCAGATACCCAGCAGGGCTGGGTTTAACAGACTCCTTTGCTGTTTGTGTTGGCTTTTAACCGCTGCTTTTGGACTCCCACGGTGTTGATATGGAGTTCCAACACACATAGGAAGTTTTTATTCCAAGTTTATTTTCAAAGTTGTATTGTTTGAAGTGCTGGAAAGCCTATTTTCCCATCCTTGCCAGTCCACGTTCTTACACACTTGTAAATGGCTTACGGGAAGTGCTTCTTGTACAGCTATTGTGAGAAAGTGAGTAAAAAGGGCTGGAAATGGGATGAAAGATACAGAAGATTAATAAGGAGGGGAAAATATGAACGGGTGGAGAAAAAGAAAGCAATACTCACGGAGGAATGAATATTCAGATGACTTCTTAAATGTTGCAAGGCATAAACAATGCAGCTACAGCTGCAGCATCTAATGCTAGGTATGGAGGAGTAGAAATGTTGCAGAACATTCCTGGTACAGATCTCTTTGCTCCTGGAAATGTACTGCTGTGCTGGAAAGACAGCTAATGCAGGCAAACTCCTATGGTATGTCACATTTCTAAAGGATCACGTGCACTCACGGTTTTCAGGGATGAGTGCTTCAGATGGAAATCCACAACTCATACTCAGCTGGCCAGAGACAGATGAAGACAACTAAACACTCACTTCATGAGCAAAATTATTTATGGAAACTGGCTTTGGAGATACATATAATTTTTAATTATTCTTCACTGGAAGAAAATTTGATTTATCCAATCAGCCTGTGCTTTATTTTCTCACATTTATCTAATTTTCTTTGATGTGTGCATCCAAATATAAAATTTATGCAGAGATAAAATTAAATGATTGCTTTTAAGCAAGAAATAGGCTCAGACAACTGCTTTTAAACTGGGAATTTCAGCTTGAATGCATTCACCTTAGTTGCTAGGACCCCTAGGGACATATGGGTCACACTACCAGTCATGAGAGCCCCACTTTGGTAGCACATTCATTCACTGGCCAGATTCAACTGTTCTGCAGGATCTGCATTAACTTTGGTATTCTTCAGTGTCTTGTGTATTTAAGAGATGGTATTAATGGAGCAGAACGCAAAGACAAGATTAAAAGCTCCTACTGCAATGTAAATGCCAAGGTGAAGCCTTGGTATTAATCAGAAAGAAATGGTGACTTCAAGTGGTGATATTTTCAGGGGAAGGAATTGCTTTTTCCACAGAAAAGCAATGGAATGGACTCAAGTTGGACCTCACTTATGGCACTGTCTTCTTCACATGAAGAAGAGGGCGATGCTGCTGCTCAGACCACAGAGCAGAGAAGTGAAATGGCCATACAGCAAGAGAGTCACCAGACGTCTGAGCTGTAACCGCAGGTGAAGTCCTACTTCTACTGCAGCTACATGGTGATTTAGATGAAGATTTTTTTTTTTTTTCAGTCCAGTCTGCCAAGAGACCTTTGGGTCAGCACTACTAAGAACATGAAACAGAGCAAACAAAATAAAGAGCCCATCCATGATGTGGACTTTCTCTTCCTCTTGCTTTATCTTCCTCAACGAGCACAAAATGTCTGCTCTCAGGGTTGTGACCCATGGGGTGAATAAGGAATGTTGTAGGGAGGCAAGAGGTACCACCTGAGCCCTCTGCCTCCTCCTTACCTACCTGCTCATGAGGCATTCTGTGATCTGCTACAGTTGGAGACCTGACCTTTTCAAGTCCATGAAGATCAATGTCAGTTTGTCACAGGATTGTTCATTAGCAGCAAAGCCCACGATAGACTGGGGAGAAGCTCTGCCAGCACTGTGATGTATGCTGGCTCTGGTCACGGTCTCTGCAACAGCGCTGGGTGCCTAACACCAAACTCTATCCCAGCTGGTAGCACATATTCCATAGGTTTTCCACTTTTTGGATGAGGAACTGTGAAGTGGCTCACAGTTCTGCCTACCTGTTGTAAAGATTCGGGGTGAAGCACCATGTGGGGAAAATGCTACGGTGTCAATCAAAATGTGGCAGAAACATCAGCTTCTGGTGCCGATTCCACACGTATTACTGGGACCTGTACATGGGAAAGCACTGTTTGCTGTACTGCCTCTCTGCACAAACACAGATGAGGGCCAGCAGTAACAGAAAGGGAAATCAGCAGATGGGCAAGATGGGAGGCAAGCATCTCAGGCAGTTCCTGTCCTTCTTCCCATCCTGCTCGCTTACCAATTTGGTGGGAAACCAAGAGGGGAACAGGGAAGAGCTGGAAGACAACAGAAAGCTTCACTCTGGCAAGGGAAGGTGCCAGTTCCTTCCCTGCCTCTCCTCCTGCCTGAAGCGACAGTTCTGTAGGTCCCATCCAATATCTAGGGGGGAGCACTTGCCCCCCAGCTTCTCTACCTTCCCGGCCTTGGCAAAGCCTTTTCCCCCAAGAGCATAAAGCACTGGTGGCTTTTCGATGCCAAAGGAGAGATGGATCAGGAGTATTAAGAAGTGCCTCTGGGCAGGCTGTGGGGCTGGCTGAAAGGGGCAGCGAGCTGGGGGCTGAAGCCTGCTGCAGAATGCGGCTGTGATGCTGGCAAAGATGTCGCAGGCTGCCTGCCTGCTGCGAGGAGCACAGTGAGATGTGCCCAGGTCAGGCTGCACCTGGGACTTATCTTGCAGCATTTCATAGGGATGGTATTAACAATAAGTTCATATCCAACAGCAGGGAAGTCTTAAAATATGCCCGTTCTGCATTCTTCGTAGCCCTAAGAGCTACAGAGGAGCCCGATTCAATTTCATCCCACTAGAAAGCCATTAAAAGGATTTAGTTACAGCTGATTTCTCTCCTATAATTCAAAGTCTAGTAGAAATTCATGTCCCTTTAGTGGTCCATTTTTATGCTAGTAAGTTAAACAAGGGCAATAAAGATATATAATTTGGCATATGGTTTGATGTCTGTACATTGAGGGTAATAACTGCTGATCATTCAGGCCAATGGGTAAGAACTGATAAATGCTAAAGATTCTGTAAGAAATAAACTCCTGCTGCACACAATGTCACTGTGTCACTGTGCTCTAATTTTCTAAGTGGGAGGGATGAAAAGATTCTTCTGATTATCCACAAAGGTGGAAAAATACAGCTCACATATGCCCAAACAATAATGGGATAATCACAACATGCTGTAAAGAACACTCTATAAATGGAAAGGTCAAATCTTTAACTAGCCCAAAGGGGTCTCACCGGGTGATGCAAAAGGAAAAAAAGCCTCAGGTGAAACTTTTGGTTTGGTCTGAGAGTATGAGGTCATGACTGCCAGGTGAGGTAGAGAAAAATGGGGAGAAAAGGAAAGCTTCTAAGGGAATAAACAAGAATGGTAAACAGGAAACAGCACACTCAGGAGACTGCTGAAGTGCATCTATTGCTGTAGATGTCTCATGAGTTTGGAAATTAATGAACACTGCCTAATTAAGAGAGCAGAACCTAATTCCTAAACAGTGTGAAATCAATTAGTAATTTTTTCCAAAAAGGCAATTCTCATCCATTAGTTATACTTGATTTTAATTAGAACTGTGCTGGAAGGACATGATCTAGAATGGTCATGCCCTACAGCTGCTGTACATAGACTGAAACCTATGGTAACAACTGCCATACTGGCTGTCAGGAAAAGCCTGCCTTCTTCATCCAGCAGCAGAACATTAAAGATGCTTAGGGAAAATGCAGATGAATTTGGGCAAATCTACCCTGTCCTTTCTTTGATACACACACATACATATCGATATATAGCTTCCTAGTTTTCAGCAGTCACCAAGTTAGGTATTTTCTGAGCCAGAGGTTGCATTCATGTTGTTATATCCTACAAGACAGTGCTCTGTCAATTCTGCCGTTATCTTTCTGAAATAAAGGGTATTTCAATAATCTCTAAATAGTCTTTGATAACAAATATAGCTTGATTAAACAGCACATGAAAAGGTGCTTCGCTCTCTCTGTTTTGAAATTGCTGTCTGATGATTTCATTGAGTATTTCTTCCCCTTTGGATTTTGTGAAACAGAAGATAATTGTTTCTATTCATCTTCTCATTACCATTCATGACTTTGTAGACTTCTATCTTATCTCTCATCTGTTGTCTCTTTCCAAGCTGGAAAGTGGACTATTTAATTTATCTTCTTATGGAAGATTTTCTATTCCTCTGATTGCTTTTTTATCCTTCTCTGCACTATACTCTTTTTTTTTTTTTTTTCCAGGCCAAAAGTGAAGGAAACAGTTGAGAAGTGAGAGCACCAGGGATTTCAGCAATGATGTAATGAAGTTTTTTGCTCTGTTCTTTGTTCCTTTCCCAGCAATTTCTGCTGCAGTGCTAATGTGAAGGATCTTCTCTGTTAAAATAACTCAGTTCTATGTTCATTCAGAATGAATGTGGTACCAAGGGGAAGAAATGGCAGGTGACTCTATTGCTATCACTGATTACCAGCTTACTGCATAATGAGTTTTTCTTTAGGAAGAAATGAACAGTAATGAAATCAATGAAATGAAATCTATGGGACATTCAATTTATATTTCCCACTAAGAATATGCATAATATCAGGCTTCTTAATTGCTGCCATTTCATTCTGTGTCCGTATCTTTACTTGAGGGTTTGTACTCAGTACAGAGACACTTCACAGACCGAGTCTTTGGGGCCTATCATCATTTGGGTGGGTGAAAGCTCGTACTCCTGGGCAGGTGTTCATGCACATGCACATTCCTTTCACATAATCATGTCCTTTTACTGAAATGAATGCTCTGGCACAAGTATTTCTTTGAAAGAAATAGTAGTGCTAATGTGTGTGCACTGGAGGCAGAGTCTTCTGTTAGCCAGGCAGCAGAAATGGCAAACGTAGCAACACTTCAGTGCTCATCTAAATGAGCTGTTCAAATTAGTGAGGTCCAGCACAGGCAGGTTTCACTGCAAATCAAAACTGAGGGCCAGGTTTTAAAGGTCTGTGAGTAATTCAGAGCTACTGACTTCAGTGGATTCACACCTCACCCTACACCGGTGTAATCCACTGGATTTCTTGGAAGGAACCCTGATCTGGTCTGACAAGAGTGAAGGGAGAACGGAGCTGCTTTGTATGGAGCTGCTCCATGTGCTATCTGTGGCATATCTGTTGTCCCTGGTCTTCTGTACATATTTTTGTGTATCTGGAAAAGATTCTGTGAACATTAATTTGAGTAACAAATAGCATTAAGAGATAAACGAAAGGCTTAGTGAGATCTGAGCATGTTTCATTTTCAGATACCCCTCTACCAGGGACTTCATTAGCAGGTGGAAGGGGTTTCTAACTCCAATTTAACTGGTGCAAGCAGACTTGCCACCAAATGACATTGATCATCTGGTTGAAGGACATAGGAATGTCTTCTATGGCTCCTGAGGCTTCCCTGGCTCCTGTGACTCTCCTTTTGTGCCACAGCAAAAGGAAACAGGGATTAACCAGGAGAATATATTACCACATCTTGAGTTTTTTGTGGCCACTGCAGGCAGCCATGACTTCCCTGAAATGGTACAACACTGCTAAAACACTGGGCCCATACTATTACCACTGCCAATTTTCAGACTGGCAATTCAGAGTGGCCATGGTGAGTGTCTCATTGGCTTTGCCTGTCATCCTCCAACTTATATGATCTGGAATTTGACCTTTTATTTTCTGAAGAAGAAAAAAAAAAAGACAAAAGCAGCCATCCGAGATAGCTCTGACTTAGAGTAAATAAAGACCTCCTCAACACATCAGTCATGATGAAAACCAGATAGTTACTGTGGACTTCCTGCTGCACACAGCCTGCATTTGTGCTAACTTCTGTGAAGACGTGCAACAACCTTTTGAAACCCTATGTGACAAACTCAAATGGGGTGGGTGTTGCTATTATGGGTAAGCTCATACATAAAGGAGGGAAGACTTAGACTGTAGATAACCCTAAAAAGACAACTTCCAGTACTATTGAGGCCATCTGCTAGAAATGCCTCTCTCAGTAGCTGTGCTATGCTAGTGTCTTCATTCAAGCGTGTGGTGAATGGCCCAGAACTCTCTTTATTCAGGACTGACATGCCTCCATACTGCATTAATAAGACATTTTAGCTGCCTCAGGCAGCCCTGGTGAGTAATTTCCATGGGCACTACAAGGAGTCAAGATTTGTGAGCCCAGACAGTAGCTGTTTGAATTGCACATCCATCTCTGGCACCAGAAGAACTGCACTGGTTTTCAGCAGCTATTACAGGTGCCCTGAATGAACAACTTATCCCCCATGCAGTAAGCATGTGCATTTGAACCCACTTTGACCTCCTGTCCAGAGCTATGTGCTTTGTGATGCTTACTTCCCAATCATCAAAACCAGTGAGGTTTGCTTGCAAGCTGCTGGAAAAAGAATAAACTGATTTGTTTGTTTAAACACATTAACAATTTCTGTCCACGCAGGCCACTGCGTGTCAGTGGTGGCAATGGAAAACACACAAATGGACATGAAACTTGGCTGTACACTAAGTCAGGTGTAATTAGTAGCATTTTTTTAAGGACAGATACCTTTCTCCTCTCCTCTGCAGCCTCCAGCTTTTTCTGGATCTCCTCAAGAGAGAGTTCTTTCTTCTTTGGAGAAGCTAAAGTTCGTGGTGCTTCTGAGACCGGAGATGGTGGCTTTAGGATCAGTTCAAAGGCCTGGCCTGAGGCACGTTTGTTGATTTGTTTCACTTCCATGTCTGCACAATAAAGTGAGAAATGGTAAGCCCTTCGATACCTCAGCGGCACTGAGGAGCGAAGCACAGACTTTAGTGTAGGATCAGAAGTACAGACAAAAGATTGAGCATCTCTGCCTTGGGCGTTTTAAATGCTAAGACAGATTATGTTGCTGCAAACTGTTCTCAGAAAAAGTATATTCCATTTTATCTGTAATAGCTTAATTATACCTTAATCTCATAAAGATAAAAATTTACAGCAGTTTTGGAAGCTTATTGGGCTTCTGTGTCATTTCACATCCCCTGCGAGCAGTGCCCAAGCTGATTAATTTTTTTAAGCATGCTTTCATCTTTTCTTCGTTTCCTTGGGAATTGTGTCAGCTGTGAAGAGCTCTAATTCTCAGGTGGGGAATAGGAACAGTACAGCTCAGTACGAGAGGGCTAGCTTGAAGAGTTTAGTTAGCTGCTATTAGGAACACTTTCTAGCATCATGGGTAATACACGATCGGTAGAAAGTAATAGTCAAAACCAGCAAATAAATTGTTAATTTAGCAAAATATCCACTGACTGACACTATAGACCGGGATGGTGAAGCAAGTGATCTCCCAGCACTAGCACATTATCTGACCTGCAGGGTGATTTCCAGTGAAAGTCACTCACCATCATATTTATAGATGTTCATGTTGCGAGGTTCCGGGTAAAAACAGGAGCAGATCAGAGAGAGCATGGACAGCTCCTTCATCTTTTCCTTGTAAGCTGAAACGAGAGGTCTTGTTAGCACACTTCACTTCCCCAGCTCCTCCTCAGTGAATTTCTAGCTGAGGCAACTGGCTGGCGACCAGCAAATCTGCTCTATCACCCACCTGACAGATTTCTCTAGAATATTTCTTCTGAATGTTGAGCCTTTATCAAATGACACATGAAATGCTCAGTCCTGCAGAGACTGCTTCTGACCTCCTACATCACCTCAGCCTTAGGTGTAAGACAGTGTTTTCTGATTTATACAAGTGAATCTGGCTACTGGGAAATGTATTTAGCACTGGAAGAGTGCCATGACTCCACTCTCTCCTGGCAGGTGGGAGAGACATGAAGCTCTTACAAATTCTCTGACGTATCCAAATGCAATTGAGAACAGCTCTGAAACGCTGCCCATGTGTTGCCATAGGCAGATGCTAAGGACATTATCTGTTACAAATGAAAATGTCATCCAGATAATTAAAAATAAAACCAGAAATGAGCATATATTTATCAAATCCTTTGCATAATGTCCTTAATATGCGTAATTACTTGAAACAAAGCTTTTTCTTCCTCATTTACTGGCCAAAGTATGTTGCTTCCATACTCAGGTTTAGTGTGTATCAGCTGATGCAGTAAATACCCTTTTAATTTACCTTTATGGTGTTACCATTACTGACTTTGTAATGCCTATAGGTCCCAGACACAGACTGGGGAGGAGCTGGTGTGACCTAACCATTATACAGTGTTCTGCCATCACATTTCTAATTGCTATTATCCCAGTTTGTAAGTCAGAAAATAGTCTTGTATCTGGTCACTTGCATGTCAGTGACAGAGCCCAGACTACAGCCAGCTCTCTTGGGTCCCGGGGCACTGCCCCAGCCACTACCCACACTGCATAAAGTGTGTCTGTTGAGGGAGGTTTCCTTCAAAATTCATCTTGGACCACACGAATCCCCGCCACTATCAAAATCAGATCTACAGGGGCAGACACACATTTGCTGCCACGTCTTAAAATACGAGAGTGGCTGAAAGTATTGTACTTAATGGATTAGACCAAACTAACTCTTGATGTTACTAGGGGAAAATCAGACAGCTCTTTGATCTCTAATTGTGGATGCACATGAAGTTGTCATTCAACCTTTCTTGTACAAGGTCTGCTCAGTCGCTGCTACAACTACACCCTGAAATATCTTAGCACAGAGGGGCGTGCAAAGCAGCGTCGTAGGAATCCTGCCTTTTGGGGCCGTTGTTATTATTTATCTTTGCTTGACATTGAATACGTCTCATTCTCTAACAGCTTTAAAACAATTAGAAAAAGGTGTTTGTTCTCTCAGCTTGTCATCTGCAAAACGTGTCTAGAGAAAGATAAGAACATGCTGATCTCTCTTACCTTTCAGTACAATAGCTGCACTGAAAGTACGTTGGTGAAATCATTGTCATTCTGGCCACCAACAGAATTAGGGTGACTTTCCATGCTTTACAAGCATTACGTTTTCTTTTTTCATGGTATTGATTTAGTCTGCACTTGCCCTAGAAAGTCCTTCAACCATACTTGGAACTTGGCTTGAATACTCACAGAAACTGGAACTCACAGAAAGTTCTGGAAGGTGCTGCAACCCTGGGAAGCAAACAACCTGCCATGTTGACAAGTACTGTTTGTAAGGGCTGAGGGCCTCAGAGGAACTGAAGAGCTACACAACTCCTCAGGCATCCAGCATCTGCATTTGATTGACTTGTCCCCCTTGACCAGACAAAGAATGGCTTATTTGGAAGCACTGAGTAGCAGAAGTCCTGCTTTTGCTCAGCTCCTCTTACCTTAAACTGCCATACATTTAAAAACCCAAACACCAGAAGCACAGTAATGCTAGCCCAGTTACTGGTCTGATTAGAGTGTCTGGCCCATGTCACGTGGGTTGAACAGAAAGAGAAGTCAGTGTTTTTTCCATGACAGCCTGTTCTCTCAGAAAGAAACGTTTTGTATTTAAAAAGCAGCACACAGGTCAGAAAGCCAGCAAGACAGCAACATCCTCGTGGGTAAGCTCAGCAAGTGTGGGTCAGAAGAGAGGACCATGAGATATGCTGAGAACTGGCTGAACACTAATGCTCAGGAGACCTGTAGCTATTGGTGTTCCCCAGAGGTCAGTACTGGGTCCAGTCTTACTCCACATCTTCATCAATGACCTGGATGAAGGCAGAGAGTGTGCGAGATCTGGACAGACTGGAGAGCTGGGCAAAGGCAAACCTAATGAAGTTCAACGAGGGTAAGCGCAGAGTCCTACAGCAGGGAAGGATCAACGCCCTGCAGCAGCATAGGTCAGGGGCTGACCTGCTGGAAAGCAGCTCCATGGAGAAGGACCTGGGAGTCCTGGTGGACAGTAATTTATCCATGGGACAGCAATGTACCCCGTGGCCAAGAAGGCCAATGGTATCCTGGGGTGCATGAAGAAAACCGTGTCCAGCAAGTCAAGGGAGGTTCTCCTACCCCTCTACTCTGCCCTGGTGAGACCACATTTGGAGTATTGTGTCCAGTTCTGGGGTGCCCAGTTCAAGAAGGACAGGAAAGAGAGAGTCCATCAGAGGCTATGAAGATGCTCAAGGGACTGGAACATCTCTCTGCTGAGGAAAGGCTGAGAGCCCTGGGGCTGTTTAGTCTGGAGAAGACTGTGAGAGTATCTTATGAATGTTTACTAATATCTGCAGGGTGGGTGTCTAACAGAAGGGGCCAGGCTCTTTTCAGTGGTGCCCTGTGATAGGAGGAGAGGCAATGGTCATAAGGTGAAACACAGAAGTTCCACCCCACCATGAGGAGAAACTTCTTCCCTGTGAGAGTGACAGAGCCTGGCCCAGGCTGCCCAGAGAGGTTGTGGAGTCTCC
>JANHGN010006890.1:1809-13135 GCA_024605025.1 Megaceryle maxima | reverse complement strand
TTGTGGAGTCTCCTTCTCTGGAGAAATTCAAGACCCTCCTGGATCTGTTCCTGTGTGGCCTGCCCTGGGTGTTCCTGTGTTGGCAGGGGGGTTGCCCTCGATGATCTTCCAACCCCTACGATTCTATGATTCTGTGATTCTTTGATTCTATGCAATCTGCACAGGACCTTTTGTGTTAACTGAAATAGGCACAAAGATTTTCTGTCTTACCTAAACTTCTAAAACCCCTTGAAGAGAAGCAGTGATTGCAACAAAGTTCATTTCCCAATCAACTGGCTTGCTAATTTGCATAACTCCTCGTGCAGTCGCGTAGGGCACACATCATCCCATTAACTGTGCAAATTGAATGAAGGAAAGTAAAAGATGGAAACTGTAACACTACAAAAGCTTTTGAGAGGGAAAATGCTAGGAAAGAACAATGTTGACAAAGTTCAGCAATGGAATCTTCTTCTATAAGCAGCCAGATTTAACTGTTTATAAGCATTTTTAACTGTTTATAAACATTAAAAGCTTCAAAGTTGGGAAAGAGAAGACCGATTTTTGCTAAAACAAGAAGTGATTTCAGTATTAGCAATTCTTGAAGCTTTGCTGTGAATATCCAGTGTTTAAAGGACTCTTTAAATTCTGAAGCTGTGAGATTATTTCAAAACCTCATGGATTTAAAAAAAAAATAAATGCCTCATATTCAGAGTTGCAAAGAAAGCCTTCAAAATATTATCTAATGCCCCTAAAAGCTTTGACAGCTTCAGAGAAGAAACTCAGAGAGCTTTGAAACTCAAGAATGCATGAGGTTCTTTTCCAAATTAGTCCCAAATGCACCTTAATATCATTGTTTTAAGCCAGTCTCACCATGTTCTCAAACTTCAGGCATCATTTTTAAGAGCAGTGTTTAATTACTGTGAAACCACTGCCTATATTGGGTGAACATTTCCATGCTCTTCGTTCATGGGCTCTTGTCAGTCCAGGTAAGATCTCTTGGAAGCTTTCCTGGGTGCCACTGCTACATCTGCAGGAGCAAGAAGGGAAGCACAGCAGGACTGGATCTCTGGAGGGAAACAATTCTAAGGACTCCATGCTCATGCTGTGCATGTTTTGGGGGTCTTGCTTTTAGACTAGTTTGTTCCCATGGTCTGAACAACCATTAGTGCCAAGAGCATAGTAGATATACTGCTAATGCACATCTTCCAGCTTCATTTAGCTACTAAGTAAACCACTTTGGGCACTCAGCTTGCTCTGCAGTGTGAACCAAAGCATGGTCAGCTGGGGTAGAGCGCTCTGCTGATGTCAGTCAATATGCTTATTCGGATCTATCCCATATGCCTCCACTAGCAACAGAAAATTTGTCCCTTGCCAGTCCTGCAGCTCGCTTGCCCTCTGAGGGAAACTAAAAAGGAAGAGTGCTAGGACTGCCATTGGAAGTCAGCAACCACTTACTGATGGGAGAAACAGAAGATTAGGGAAAACACTGGTAAGCCCACTCTGCCTGTTCTCATCTGTTATCCAATAGCTGTAAGGAATTTTTTACAGTGTGCACTGTAAAATTAAAATCTGTCCTGACTGATGGGCCATGGGCAATTTGGGTCATATTTTGCTCCTTGGCAAAGCACAGCTAAAACAGATTGCTGTGTCGCAGCAGAGACCGTTAGTCACAAACAGGACTATTTTTAACACAGGAAAGCAGGGAGATTAAGTGTAAATGTTACTTATAATTAACATAGGATGAAGGCAAATCTGTTGGTTCATTTTGTTCTTACCAAAGTCAGCCTGCATGTAACAAATTGTTACTGATGTTTGACCCTTTAAGTCCTACTAGCCAACTAGATCCTGAAGTTCTGCACCGCTGGAAGGAAACAGAAACTGGCACTTTGCCCATGGTCAAAATACGCACCGCATAACACAGCTCAGCCCTGTGTTCCCTTGCCAGGCACCTGCGACACAGTCAGCTTTCTGAGACTGAAATAAAAACCTGCTTTGTTTTCTGCTTTGCAAGAGGCTGCAGGAGCAAGATGCAAGATGAGGTGAAGAAGGAAACACAAGGTAGAGAAGACCTACCACAGCCATCCTTTACAGGATCTTTTACCACAACATCCTTTCAGGTGCCAGAGCTTTTGGTTTGTCAAGAAGGGGAAGAGCCATGGATGCCATCTATCTGGACTTCTGCAACTCTTTTGACATGGTCCCTCACAAGATCCTTCTCTCTTGGATGGAGAAGGTACAGATTGGAGATACGCATTTGATGGGTGGATTGTTCAATGGATAAGGAAGTGGCTGGATGGTTGCATCCAGAGGGTAGTGGTCCATGGCTCAGATGGAGATGGGTAACAAGTGGTGTCCCTCAGGGGTCCATGCTGAGACTGGTGCTGTTTAATATCTTCATCAACGATACAGACAGCAGGATCGAGTGCACCCTCAGCAAGTCTGCGGATGACACCAAGCTGAGTGGTACAGTCGATATGCCAGAGGGACAGGATGTCATCCAGAGGGACCTGGACAGACTAGAGGCGTGGGTCCAGGTGAACCTTATGAAGTTCAACAAGACTGAGTTCAAGGTCCTGTACCTGGGTCAGGGACTAGGCTATCTATCAGAGATGGCTGCTGTCTCTCAGTATGCTCTTAAGGTCATCTCATTATTGTATTGAGGGAGCACACAGAGGCCCAGCTGAGACCTGCACTACTTTCTATACAAACATGTTGGACACACCCTATAACAGAGAGCTTACAGTCTTAAGTGAGAAAGACAGAGGCAAAGGAAGCTGGAGGAACAATGCCCCAGAGGTGAAAAAAAATCTGCCTTGGGTCACAGATCCTCTCTGTAGGAAAGCTTCATGGAGAAGGAGAACACAGGTCTCCTGATTTCTGGATGAGTGACACCTCCACTGGCACAGGCACAGGCTGTCTCTTTGAATGCTGCAGGCAATACAGGTGCTGGCTGGTGAAACAGCCCCTTGAGTGACAATGCAAACCGATGAATGGTTTAGTTATGCACCCTTCTGTGATCAAACAGCATCTTCCCACTGTATGAATCGTGCTATGGGTTCTGTTTTAGCACAGCAAGACTGGGTTACTAGAGCAGGCTCTGACAGAACTGGCTGTCAGTATTTCTTTTCTTCTTCTGGTTTTCACCCTCTGCCTTGTGTGTTTGGAATAGTGGCATTTATTCAGTTTTTCCTAACAATCTCTTTGGTGGCTTCCACCAACTTAATTTTGCATCACCCTGATACATTTATATAGGCTCAACAAACTCCTCCTGGTCTTGCATCACCCGGCCATGCGCCACTTGCTGACACTGGCTGTCATTTTATTCCACACTGGCTGTGTATTGTCACACCTAGAGAGCAATGACAGAATTCCAGCACATTTTCATCCTTCAAAATTGCAGTAAGAGTTCTGCTACTGTTTCTTTTCCTCTGGACACAGCAGATCCTTTCTGGATTTGTACTGATATTATTTCAATTATGTTATGAAATCCCTCTCTTCCTGTCTTTGGACAGAGATTACAGTCAAATTATTCTAAAAGCCATCCTGAGTTTCTCAAGAGAGCAAATTTTTAGCAGAATGACCTACATGTTCAGAAAGCAAGCAAAGGAACGGCCCAAAATGCTTCAGCAAAGCAGGCAATTAAGAAAGAAAGGGTAAGGAATCCAGCTTTTTCTGTTTCATCATTCTGGGAGTCTCAGCTGTTGTGGAATATGTCAGTCATGGGAACAGAGATGCATTGCTACAGTTCCAGTTTCCATTAACAGGCAGGCTGGTCCTTGCCATTTTTCTGGGATCAGAATATGCATGTGGTTTGAACAGAGCTGTAAGTCAGGTATAAAATGTGACTTCTTCTTATAACTTATCTAGGGATTGCAACCACAAGTCTCATTAACAGACACCCTGTGCCATTCTGGTGTCTTCAGTATTTTAAAAGTTGTGCTTTGAACTAGTTAAGTCCAAAATACTAGGCAGGCATAACTTAAGGCTCAGAAAACAATAAGCAGATTCAATTGCAAGGTGTCATTTTTGTTTTTAGGCACAGAAAATACGAGGGCAATCAGCTCAGTAGAAAATTGTGTTTCTATTACATGGGATAAATGCAACTAAATTTTGCAGTAGGATTGGATTTACATTCCAGCAACTAAATGTACTCCTTGCTTGCTGAGTCATCTCACTGGATGTGGAACCTATTGCAATTATATTATTCACACCATCATTACCAGTAGAAACCATTTTAGAGACAATACACTGCTGTCAGGGCTGTGGAAGGTACTCCTCAAACTAATGATTTCATATAGACTAAAAAACCCATTTTATAGTGTCTGAACAGCAAACACATAGAAGCATTCATTATTTAGTTTATACATAAAATTATATATATAGAAAGCTTTTTCTGCATAAGCTTACTGCCTGATCTTGAGCAATATGTGTGTATTTAGAGTACTTAACCCAAAGCCAAGTATGTGCAACTGCATCTTTATGCTACAGAATCACTCTTACTGGCTGCCACGACTAACAGCTACATGTCAAAATGCAGAAGACAATGAAAGGAGACAGTTGGAAAAATCCAATTTTCTTCTGGGCTTGGAATGGAATTTTAATTTTGTGGGACATGTTAAAATAAAGATTTTTCATCCGTTTGACTAAAGGCATTAGTTTGCTTTCTATACACAACTGCAAATGACATATGTAAGTAGATTACTTCCAAATGAAGGGTTCCTTGCAACAATACAGACAATGGCATACACATTGTAATTGTGTTAATTAATAAGAGTATTTAAAATTTGAATGCCAGAACAAAATAAGCTCGTAGCAAATGACTTTTAAGTTTCTGTATAAAGCTGTTTGGTATTAGAGTTTGTCTGTTGATGTAACTCGTATTTGTGGAGGATTCTGCTTTAAACCCAAGGAGGCATGATGACAGAAACCATGTTGCAGATGCCCTGACACTCTGGTTTGTACTCTGGTGCTTTATATTGCATGGCTTAACTCCTTTGTTCCTTTTTCCTAACGAGGACTATAGAAATTTAAATGCTTTTGTACAATTTAAGAGTTTAGTCAGGTGGATAAACATGGGAGCAAGGGGCTGTATTTATTTAATGACAAGCTATTCCAAAGGACTAAATTTCTGCAGTTAGAGAAATTGAGTCCCTAATTACGAGTCTCCCTTCCTAAAGCCTACCAAAGGTGTGTTCATCCTTGGAGAAATTCTTTGGTTCAAATTGTTCTGAAGAACTTTGACAGCAATGCACAGAGTAAGCAACTCCCTGACCAGCCATGTTGAGACAAAGCAGATTCTGTAAAACTCATCTTTTCCTTTGGCCTTAACTTCTAACATGTGGGCAGCACTAAAACTAGGAAAAATACCTTTAGGCAGGTCCTCAAATTGAGACTCTTCCAAGTACCCTTTCAGCTTTGGTAAAAACTCTCACAGCATTTGAGCTTGCTTTCAAATCAAGCAATGGGCCTTACAGAACGGATACAGGCAATAAGAAAAGAGAAACTAAAGCAAATAAAGAGAATTATTGTCACTATTCTTTTATGTTTTGGCTTTATCTCCCTGGGAGGATTTTGGATATCTCAAGGAGTCTACATGATTATTTCTTTCTTGGAATGGTGGAGAATAAAACAGAAGTCAGGCCATCAGTGAGTATTAACTTACGTAGCATAACAAATGTGGTGTCTCTACAAGTTTTGTTATTGAGTAAAACCATTGAAATCACACTGGAAATAGAGCAGGTGGATATAAATGTGCCTATTTTAACCAGAAGTCAGCACAATTGAAAACATCTAGACAGGTTAAATTTAAGACCTAATCCAGATCAGAAAATAAACCTGAGAGATTTATCTAATTGGACATTCTTTGGTTTGTTTTTTTTTTAAGCAAAACTGATTGGGGCAGTGACAACAATCAATAAAGTGACTTGTGTGAAGTGATGGATGAAATGTCCAATAACCTTGACTCCTGCTAGGTGACAAACATTTTCCAATCTGTCACATCCTTTCTTAGCTTGAGAAAAAACACATGCAAAGCATCAGCTTTGAGGACCCACTGAACTGTAGCCATTTATCAGTGGTCCTCTAGAAGCCCATCTAGAAGACATGGCCCATGTCCTGCATCAATCTACTGTTACAAACTCCTCTGAACTCCCAGTAAAATTCATTACAACAGTTTCAAGTTTTTGTCAGTCCTGCTCTTGAGCTGATCAATACTGTTTTGCTAGAAATCTGATAATTCACAGATGAAATCCTAGCCCTCTTTTAAGTTAACCAAAACATTCTCTTTGACTATAGTGCATTTAAGTTTTATGCTTTCTGGGGGGCTTTCTAAGATGAACATTTTGAGCTATTCTTCACACATCCATCATTCTATGGCTTTCAGATTTTTCTGTATGATCTTTAAGTAAATGAGCTATGCAGCTATTATTACTAATTACCTGATTTATAGTTCTACTATTGTATCTTGCTCTATGCATATATTCAAACATCCGATTGCCTCCATTAAGAAAGTCATGGTAGGACTCAACAGCATATTGCTAAAATTCATCATATTTAGGCATAGATCATAAATATTATTGAGTACTGTAATTAGATGTGTAAAATGAAAGAGAAAAAAACCCAAGAAAAATAAAGCTGACAGCCTCTTCTTTGAAACCATGCTGATCATATAAAGAAATTAGTATATTATTCAGAATTTATTTAGTTGGCCGAGAGAGAACATTTCCTGGTGGGTTATTTTTGTTACAACTGACACTACAGTAAAAACAGAACATGACCCACTGGTCAGAGGAAACGACCTGTGTTTTAAGTAGCTTTGCTCAGAATTGCATAATAGAAATACATCCATTTTTTTAAAGATGCATAATTAATGCATAAATGTCTGTGCTATAACAATTTTTATGGACCTTCAGTAATGTGACTGCTCCAAATTAAGTCTTTCATGATCCACCTGTTTTTTCATCTTTCTCTTCCTCTCTCCTTTATAGTTTTTTCCATGTAGTGATTTTTCTCCTGTTTTGAAATAGTACTGAAGTTTTCTGGAATTCATTTGTGCTCTCAGGCTATTTATCTCTCTGTAGCTATTTTTCTGCAGTACTGGCTCCACTTACACAGAAAAGCATCTTGATGACTTCAGACACTGTTCTGCTACTAAATTTACCACATAAGGAGTCGATCCCTGCAGAGATGCTCCCGTGTTTCTGTGTGGTTCAGGTGCTTGGCTGTTTTAGACTAAACAAAGCTGTTCCCTTGCAATACCCATATTTTCAGGGCACTGTGCACCAGCATATCCCAGCATCAACAGCCTGTCATTAAAGACAAATCAGAACTTCTTTTGTGTTGTTCAACCCACTTTTTATGAAAGACTTCTCAAACTTCCAGGACTGGCTTGGCCATCATACTTTTCAAGATGTTGTAGAAGTAGCAGGAGCTGGAGATATCTAAATGGCAACTTATAACAGCCTGACTTTTCTCTTTCATTGTATAATCCAATTCTTTTTCTGGCATTAAAAAGTCTCTTTTCCTCTATAATCAAATTCTCATTTATTTGTGTATCTAATAAATGACTTTTTAAAATTATATATATATATAATAAAAGGACCTATTTCCTTCCTAACCTGATGTTTTGGAAGATTTAAAGGTGGAAAAAATGGGATCATCAGAGATAAATCAACACGGGTCTACTACCATAGATTTCCACTGGTTTAGTATCTAACTCCAGCAAGACTGGTGTTCCTGGATGTTGCACATCTTAGCACCTTAAACGTGTGACCACAGTGAGCCGTGACTATTGCCTGTCTAGTGCCACTTTTTTCTTCCACTGAATTAGAAAGTATGGGAGTCCTCCTTCCACTGAACATCACTTTGTTAAATGACAATTTGGTCTACAGTTTTTTGGCTGGAGAGCCACTTCTTGCTGCGTTTTGAAGGAACTTTTAGCAGAAGTCATTTCACTATGTTAAGATGACTAAGGAAAAATACATGCATGTGGTGAACGAAACGAGTGCTTACTGTATTTGTTTGCAAGGCTCTAGCAGTTTATGCCAGGAAATCATTTCATTTGATTTGAAAAATCTGCCCAGACCTGGCTGTAAAATACCTGATTTCAGGCTTCAACCATGTCTGGGAGAGACATGTCTGAGCTTTACAACAAATTTCTCTGAAGACACTTTGTGCTGGACATGACTGATTTCACATGGATACTGCTGAAGAAGACCCATTCTCAACAAGACACCTGATGACAGCAACTGGTTTTATTTATAAAGGTGACTTGTAAGGAGAACTAAGATTGGATGTTTTGAAGGTAGTTACTGCAGAGGTAAGCAAGCACTGCTGGTTCATGATGTGACACTTGCTCCTCCTTAAAGCAGTGGGCAGAACCACTGAGAGTGCCAGGATAAAGGGCTTTGAAGCATGGTAACGTAAGTTGAAAGGCAAATGTACTCAATATAGACACAGCTTTGGGAAGCAGTCTTCGAGAAGACTTGTTGGAGGATTTAACTTCCAGCTGTGTTGGTGCCCACTGGTCACAAGGGTAGGAGGCACCCTCAAGTCCCTTAGGTTCAAGGAGGGACTTTCTTGCTGTATGATCTTTAGCAAAGCTTTTAGTGAGAGAATTTTCCAACTATATCAATTATTTGCAGTGATGCTCTTTTAGGATGCTGGCTTTAAGACACCTAGCACTTGATGTTTCTCAGGAGTGATGAACATCTCTTCTTCCTTTTGACTATGAGCTAATAAGGTAGTTAAATTAGTGCTACATGAAAATGCAGGTCAAGCATTGCCCAGACCTACCTGTCATGGGAACCCCCTCATCCCTGTGTTTCAGACTAAAAAATAGTGCCTACTTCTTACAGAAGGCTCTTAGGGGAATTGATTAGTTATTTTTGTATAGTCTTTGAAGGCTAAAGTGGTATCTAAATATATTGCTGGATATGAGTGTTCCATCTCTCCTCTGTAATGATTTTTTTTCAGTTAATGCTATTAACTCAAAAATGGAGGATCCTTTTATAAAGAAATACAGATGTCACCTGAGAGAAATTTAACCATGAGGTTAGAATACACATATAGTCAAAAATAAGTGTGCAAAATGTGATGTGCAGAAATGTACTAATGTGGTACCAAAGAAATTAAAACCAAACAAAAAAGCTTAATTAATTAATTAAAGGAAATTCAAGTTGACAAAGTCAATGTGAATGAATTTCAGGAATACATTATTAAACCAGAAGCCTTTAGTCTCAACAGAGCTAGTATTGGGATAAAGAGGTGATGGAGGTGGAAGTGAGAGAACATTTTGGAAGTGTTCAAGCTGCTGAATTTTATTTTTATTTCCTCAGTGTGTGTTATGGGATCTCTTCCATAAAATGATGGAATAGATGATGCTCCATGCTCCTGTCTATACACTTCACAGGGTAAGTAAAGAACTGCTATGAGGCAGTATAAATTCTTAGCCATATGGACTGGTTTTAAAATTATCACTGCCTCAATTCTCAAAAGCAGAAAGAGTAATGTACTCTAATGTACCTAAAAACAGGAAAAGAATGTCAATAGGTGTTATCCTTCAGTTCTCTAGTGAATTGTACTTGTCAACAATTTTATATTTGCTTAATGACCAAAATTATCGGAAAAAAATAAACTAATTGAAATATTTCTTCTGTCAGATGTTGACAAAATCTTCAATAATGATGTCTCTGTCAAATCCCATTTCTGTTAACATTATGAGACAATAAAATCTTTTCTGAATCTTGTCTACATTCATTCTCATCTCTAATTCTATTTGTCTATTCAGGTAATTTTCTGACAGCTGAAAGAAACTCGGTGGTGACTCGTGTTCATTTATTTATAAAAGGAAAAGGTTTAAACCTTCTGCTAAAAACTCTCTAATATGGAAAGGAGCATGTTCAGTTCAAATGCAGCCTGGCATTCAGCTGTATGTTGCTTAACCCAGCTGACTACTCGAAGATCAAGCAATTGCTGAAGTGCAACTGGCAGACAAGAGGCAGTCAGAAAGCCTAGATATTAAAAATGCTGCAACAGTTGAACTCAACAACCATAAACTCATTTATGACTTTGTATGCATGATTACATACCAGATAAAACAGTAACGTACTGCACCCCTCATACTAAGTACTGAGGTCTGAGTTTGTAACTGAAGTGGAAATGACAAAGTGTAACAACTCTGAAGTACTTTTACGAGTTTGATCAGTCTTACTGAGATACACAAAGGAGGAAGCTTGGGGCTGCCTGAATTCCTGCAACCTCATAATCCCATCCATCACCTCACCGAGCTCCTGACTGTCTTGAAGGAAGTCTGAATTAAACCACGCCTTTAACACATTATTCACACATATCCCATGTATTCCTTTTAAACAACTTCCTCTAAAATAAACAAGGACCATAATCCAAAGTGTGACTTTCTGTAAGATAATTGTCTGAAGATGTTTTCATCATAAATATTCTTTAAACACCACAAGCAAACAATGAGATAATGGTTTCAGACACTTTTTTTCAGTTCCAGTGGCATCACCGCGACTGCTTCACCCTCACCATGTCATGTGCATTCCCTAAGAAAGCTTATCCAACCAGGTACATGGTGCACCAAGCCTGTAGTGACCCCACCTGCAAGAGCTGCTGATCCATGTAACACACACATCCCGTATGGTAGCGAGAAGAAGGGATAAAGGAGTCCACCCATCCAATCCAGCTTTCACCTGGAAGATCTCATCAAGGGGAGGGTGAAATTTAAAAGCCCCCAGAATTTGTGTACAGTTGTATTCCATGAAATTGAAAATAAGACACACTTAAAAATAAATAAATAAGTAAATAGCTGGGTGTGAGTGCCTGGTGTGCATCATCCATATACTATGCAAACTAAACAGAAGAACTTCATGAGCATTCTGGGTGTACTGAAATCCAGAAGCTCCTGCAGCTGCTGAAATCCCTATGTAAATCAAATGAGCTTTACTTGAAAACCTTTTACTGCACACAGCCTAAAAGAAAATGAGGCTTGATTTTATATTCTGTGGTGTAATATAAAGACAGACTTATCAAGGTATTTAGCATCTGTAGCCTAAGTTATATGAAGAGTTCTGTTCAAAGCCAGTAGGACTATTCACATGCTGAAACTCAGACACCTACTTAAGTGCCTTGCTGGACCAGGGCCAGAAACATAATAGTGGGCCAGCTTAAGCTGATTAGAAATGTTCTGTTGGCTCCAGTTGCAGCAGGATCTTGCCTTTATTGCCACTTTGCAAAATACAGTGCTCAAGGGGCTCGTCAACTCCCATTTCCTGATCATCCACCTGTGACATCAGAAGCACCTGCATAACCCAGGGTTCTCCTCCTGTCT
>JANHGN010006889.1:0-10527 GCA_024605025.1 Megaceryle maxima | reverse complement strand
TGCAAACAGGCTGCTAACTTCAGACAGTGCAGTTGGTTAGAAGAACTGAGCTGAAAAGTAAAATCACTGAACAGAACTAGTTCTGTTCTCACTCAAACCAGGACAGCTACTCTCCCTCACACAGCACCAGTGACATCCCAGTAACAGGCCAGCTCTCACATTCAGTCCAGCATTATTGGATGTTGGTATAGAAAGATTGGACCACTACTATTCTGGGATATAGAGAAGCAGTATGGAAGTATTGATTGGATTTTATGTACACATTAAGATGTCCCTTACGATGTTTGCCTTCTTACTTTGGTTATAGGGTAACCCAAGTAGCTCCATCACAGAACAACCTAAAGTCGGAGCATAAGCAGAGCTCGAGGTTCTGCACCTTAAAGTAAGAGAGGAATCCATCTGAGCCATAGGTAATGCTCTCTGACCTACTTGTAAACTAAAAAAGTATATTTTTTCTCGGGATCCTATAGATGCCTTCAGAAAGCATCATTTAATTACATATCGGGGGCCTGTTGGACAGACTATATTCACAGAAGCATCTCTGCAGTGCACACAAAGGCTGTACAGCTTGCAAAAAAAAAAAAAAAAGGGAAGTTTAAAATAAGAAATAGAACATAAAAAGGTTTGCCCGAGAAGCTGAGAAAGCACACTGTTAACATATGTATACAGAAAAATCCAGTATTCTGTTTCCTCATTGCCTAGCTTTTGAGGCTCTGCTGGGTTGTTTTTATGTGCAGAAGATATCAGTTGCATCAGCAAAGCATTTCTTGATACAGAGACTCTGTCTTTCATTCTAGTCCCATTTCCCTACACGATGTGGAAATGCACAGACAGGCGGTTTCCCTGTACAAAAACTGGAGTCTGCCTTTGCAGCAAGCAATGTCTCTTGTCCCTCTCCAGGCATTGCTCCCAACTCTTCTCATGGCCCTTCCCAGCAGCAGCTCCCCAGCTCCCCGTTCCCTGTTTTTCAAACAGGTAATTTGTAACTAATGGTTTACCCTGTGCTCAGGGCTGTGGCTTTGGGGCACCAGCTTCATTGTGTCCTCTCCCACTATGGGAAAGAAAATGCAACTGGCTTCTTCATTAGCTCAGAGTGGGGATCATTTACATATCCATCCTTGACTGTAATTAAAACCAGATAATGATAGGAAAACATTAACAAAAGTAATAATAATGGATGAAGTGTATAACTGAGACCATTCTTAAATACGTATCCAGACCTGTATGTGTAGAAAAGTCTGCACTTACATCACACAGGGTCTTCCTCGCCTCTTCCTTTTGCCTTCCCAGAGCTATTTATGTGTTAAATGCTAATGTGACACCAGTTGGTACACGTAGAGGTGTCTCTGCTACGTGTGAGAGACACAGGGTGCAGACACCTTTTTCTCATTACCTTATATCAAAATGCAAATTCCTCATTTGGATTTCTGTACAAACTGGGACTCAAGTCAGTGCCCTGTTTCTGATGGTGCCACACATGGATGCTTCAGAGGAATGTGTAAGAATGTCCCCAGGAATGACAAAATCATTGAGGTGGGAAGGGACCTCTGAAAATTGCCTAGTCCAAGCCTGGTCAAAGCAGAGTCAACTAGAGCAGGCTGCTTAGATCTGTTTCCAGTAAGATTTTTAGTATCTTCATGGATGGAGACTCTGCAATGTCTCTGGACACTTGTTCATGTTCAACCCCTCGTCACTGTAAAAGCATAAAAAAAATAGTTTTCTTATGTTCAGACCAAACATGTTTCAGCTTGTGCCTGTTGCCTTTTGTCCTTTAACTATATACTGAGGAGAGGAGTCTGGCTCTGTCTTCTTTACTGTCCCCCCAGCAGGCATTTATACACATTGATAAGATCCCCCTGAGTCTTCCCTTCTCCAGGCTGGACAGTCCCAGCCCTCTCAGCCTTTCCCCATATAAGAAATGCTCCAAGCCCTTAATCACTTTTATGACTCTTTGCTGGACTTGTTCCAGAAGCCTATGTCTGTCTGTCTGTCTTGCACCAGGGAGCCAGGGACTGGACACCACTTTGAATGTGCCTCACCAGTGCTGAGGAGAGGGGAAGGTTCACCTCCCTTGACCTGTGTGTGATGCTCTTCCTAATACATGCAGCCCAGGAGCTGTTGGCTTTCTTTGCCACAAGGGCACATTGCTGGCTCACGTTCAATTTGGTGTCCACCAGGACCCACAGGTCTTTCTCTGTAAAGCTGCTTTCCAACCTCTCAGTTCCCAGACTGTACTGGTGGCATGGGGTTATTTTTGTCCAGGGACAGAGCTTGGTATTTCCCTTTGCTGAACTTCATGAGACTCCAGTTGGGCCATTTCTTCAGCCTGTTGAGATCCCTTTGAATAGCAGCACAACTATCTGGACTAATCTGCCTTCTGCAGAGCGCTGTTCCTGATACCAATAAGGTAGAGGTTTGTTTAAATCTTGAAGGTACAAGGCATCATTACCTTGAAAAAGCAAGCACTCCTCTTGCTCATTTGAATGTCTAAGCACCTTGGAAGTATGTCTGAGAAGTACTTAGCTACATGCAGATCAATGTACCATCAGTATGAGATCACTATCTGACTCAAAAGTCCAAAGTAGCATGTCACAATAGCTTTTTTCAAAGAAATAAAACCTTTAAGGAATTGCCAAGCTTTCCATAGAGGTCACACCTCTTCCAAAAGGCTTAAATCCACAGGGTTTTTTTCAGCAATCTGCTGAGATTATTTCTGTAACTCTCAAGCTTTAAGGCCAGGAAGTGTCTTGGCCTGGTAGTTGTCTCGCAGGGTGCCATAAATACTTAAAGAATTTCCTTGAGCAGGTCATCTCCCTTTAAGTGTTTCTGGATTTTACAGCTAGAGCATAGATCTTCTACAGTCTATAAGTAAATTCTGCTGTTAGGCATATTCGATGCTTCCATAGCCTTTGGAGACTTCTCTTCATAAAAGATTTTAAACTTGGAACATTTCACAATCTGTGAAAGCAAATTGTTCTTGATTGTCAGTTGGGGGAGAGGGAAATTTCATACCCAGTGAAGTTACTGCTACTTCTCCATCAAACTGGAAAGATACATCAAGACAGTACTTGTATTATTCAATATTTTTGTTAATGACAAGAATGACGACAGAGACTGAGATTAACAAACTTTGATATGGCACCTTGCAAGTATGCTAGAAAACAGACTTAGTATTCAAAACAGCTTTGATTATCTGAGGAAGTCTGAAAAAAAAAAAAAGATCTTATTCAAAAAATACATGCAAAATTCTACAGTTACTTAGGAAAAATCAGCTATTCAGATGTAGTAGACAGGGGTAGGACTAGCTACATGGGAGCTACAATGCCAGCACTGGAATACAGGATTTGGAATTACCATGGAAGCAAGTCCAAAATGAGCCAAAAATTCCTACAAGTCTGAGCAGGCTCCATCACTGCATGTCTTGAAGGAAAGGGTAGAATAGATGTTGGTCAAGAATGAAAGATACAGCTAGCCATGCTATCAGACAGAGGGATGGGGTAGAAGTCATCCCAATGCATCTTTTAGTCCTATTTTCTGAGTTTTCAGTGATACTGTGTGTGACAACAAGAAAAGTTTTTCTGCTTGTTTCAGACTGGTGGGAGCCTCTGAGCCATGCCCTATCATCACTGACAGACCATCTCAGTATGACTTTTAAGATAGATCTAGCCCTCTGATGATAGGAGGTAACAAGAAAACTACTGCTTTTGGAAGTCTCTTCCAGAAGCTCTTCTCTCCTCTCAGTAAAAGCCTTTCTCAAATTTTGTACCTGACTAGAATCAAAATCAGTCCTACCATTTCTTTTTTATGTCCCTTACTTTAACTAGCACCTTCCCCAATGCTTCCTACTTCTCTTCTAGCCTTCTCAATGTATTTCAATAATGCTATCAGGACAGGATTTATCTTGCTTTGAGGATGGAATAAGCCAAGTGCTTTTAGCCTTGTGGCTACTCTGCACAACACAGCTGCTTGCAGCACCTGGTCCCAGAGCCTGGATTCCTAGCCTAAGGATATTCTTTCCAGTCCTATTATGAGAAGATGTTGTCCCAGTATGCTGTAGAGCAGTACAAACCATTTGTTGAACTCTGTGTCAACTGTTTCAAAAGATTTTTTTAAACCTCAGAGAAGTTCTGATTTGAATTTGCTTCTCCCAGCTTTTAATACAAGCTTTACCTGAACCAGGAAGAATATTCTAGATGTCAAGCTAGGAGGGGTATCACCATGAAGGGAAGATACTACTCCTGGGAAGACATGAACTAGTAATGCTTTGGAGACCTTTGTATCCTATTAAATATGGAAGAAGAAGGTGTCCATCTTACTGCCACTTGAGACCCAGTTCTTAGAAAGTTTGAAGAAACTAAACTCATCACCATTAGAAAACAAGGGTCAGTAAGTGATAATTAAGTAGCTTGGGGATCTATTAAAAAAACTCTAGAAATCAATGTTTACACTATGTAGTTACAAATTAGCTGCAATGGGCATTGTTAAGAAACCATTTTTATAAGACAAACACTGAACGTGTGCACATTAGAAGAGTTGTCCCATGATTAGAAATCACAGCACAGCTCATTTTATCCCATCCCTAAATTAGAAACTTAATGCCTCCGTTTATTAGCTGAAGAAAATTCTATTACATTCAAGCAATGTTAAGATACAGAAAAGCAAAAATTTTGTGCAGCTCTGCAAAAAAAGTAGTTGGAACAAAGCTGCTCACAAGTACAGCTCAATGCTTCAATGATTTAACAACTTGAATGAATTAATGTCTACGGAGTCACAAACATCTAGGAATTCTCCAATGATGATGGTCTTCAGGAAACTGAGTAGCTGAAGCAGTGACACTGGTAGTGACGAGGGCTGGAACTTTAGGAGGAACTGGAGTCCTCTCAACACTCATCACTTTGTACATGAATTGTTGCCAGTTGAATTAGTGTGTAAGAGCTCCCATTTTTCTCGTTGCTCAGGAATTGCTCCTAAGCAGGATAGACAAACAGCTTTGCATTAATTGCTGCCTGAGAGCACCTGATTGGTGCTATTTAGTGTGAGCCTCTGTACAATGGCACTTCATCTGAGAGCTTCTGAAGGGTACAGGTCCCCAAAGTTTCCCTGGGGAGTCAAGTTCAAGTACACCCAACTAATGGACAACAGTGAGCTGCCTCCTACCCTAATAAACATCCTGTTGTCCTAAATGTCCCATGTTGTCACCTGTATCCTCTGGAAAACCCATGCCATGGATGGTTAGCAAAAAGACTGCTACTTCTAACGGCGTGCCTTTCTGGACTACAGCCACTCTAACCTGACACCACCACCATGAAAGACAGCAATTTACACTCTCCCAGTGCCCTCTGGAATTTGGGAAATGTGAACCTATTTCTGCACAGCATGCACTGCCTACAACAACCACTTCTCATGATCGTGAAATCTCCACAGAGCACACCCCATCTGTAATTGTTTCTTGCTGTTACTATGCATCGACACCACTTGTGAAACACTGCCAGTCCCAGACTACAAAATCATTCCACGTTCTTGTTCCACTTTTTCTGTTTACTTATCTCAACCAACCCACTCGTACGATGATATCAGTTTCTGCTAGCACAGATGTGACAATCCACTGCAACCAAGTAGTGCCAGAAGTGTGACAGATTGACACTGCCCCCTTTCTGGCAGTATTTCGACATTGCTTTCCACCAGCACGGTACGTTTAGATTCTGGGATTAGCTGCGATACACGTAAGCTTGTAATGAACCGTAGCTTGTTGACAGACGTTATTGTTACATATATGAAATCCACCATTAGCAGAAACAAGCGACCTGCTCCCTTATAATACTGTAGTGCCTTTCAGTAAAGACTACCCAGCAATAGGAAAATGGCTGCTCAGGGCTCCTGCATCAAGCTGATGCAAGCTTCCTTCATTAACTTCCTTCTAGAGAGTGACTGTTTTCCACCATCACATGCTCCTCCATTTAACATCACTTGTATTTCTGACTATTGAGGGAGGCAGAGATGTCTCGCACTGCCTTCAGGCTCTAAATGGCTTTCTGTATCTTTATTTTCCTGCAACACTTCAAGGATCAGTTTTCTTCATGCCTCAGAGAAGTGGTATCTAAATCATTTTAAACTGAAACAGGGACAGAATAAGCTGTGCAAATCATTTTCTAGTAGAACCTTAATTACATCCTGCAGTGTCTCGTCCTCAGCAAACCACTAGCAATAAAATTCTGCATTTCATTTGAGAACCGACAGGGCTGGGTTTTTCTGTTTTGTTTTCCCCAATTGACATATACATAATCTAGCCTGGGACTTTGTTCCACAGCATTTTTGTCAAAGGCTCTAGAGAGTATGCCTGCAACTACTAAATCTTTCTCAGGTTCGCATTCAATTTGCAAGTTATACAACTGTAGCTAAAGAAAGAGACGTTCTGTTTGCAGGAAGGTGTTTGCCAGATCCCCACTGGCAATGGCAAAAAGTGATTTATGATCAGTTTTAGTTAACGTGGCCTCTCAAACAGATTTTAAAGTCTTTACAGTCATGGCCTAAAGCCAAGGCCTTTTCTATAGGAATATACTCAATTTAGCTTGTGTTGGTGCCCTGCGACTCAAATACAAAGGCAAATGGATACAAACATTGACTACATGCTCTTGATGAGACAAAAAGCTTTTTACCTTCTGAATCTAGGAGATCCCCCCATATTCCACCATTACAAATCCCTGCCTTGCCCAGTTTGTTGTTTGTGCAGGGACACTGATGACTTTTAATCCCTCAGTTCAACCTTCTGTGTGAGAGTCCTACATTTACTTAATTCCTCCAGAAAACGTCAGTTTGCCTGCTCCCTTTTTTAGGAGTACAAATTAAAAGGTATAAATATATTTCTGGCCACGTGTTTATATGTGCACTTACACATACAGTTCACACTAAACAGGTGTCCCTCTACCCTTTTGGGACTGCTACATTCTGTTGCCATTTGGAAAAATTCTTTGTAATACTGTTGTCACTGTCATGAGCACAGGCATCCCCTGGCACATACAAAGTCCTCAAGGGATGAAATCACTGCAATTCTTGTGTCTCCTCTTAAGCACCAGACATCGCTGGTTTGTGTTGCTCCCACAGCACACACAAGTACTTAAACTTTGACCTCAGGCTTGAGCTACAGATGACTCGCCCACTTTTTCTTTGATCCTCCTTTGTTTCCATTGCCTTCACAAACTCTCAGGCTGCGCTGAGGCCTGGGTTACCGACTTCCTTCACTGGCAGTTTCAGATGGGGGTTTCTCCAACACCAAACTCTGGGATCTCCTGCACTTGTTTTGGCCAGTGCAACAGTTGTGCAGGCCCCAAGCTTTAGTTCATGACCCCAGACCTCACTGGAAGTCATATTCCGGTACTACACTTCTCATGCAGTGCTCCAGTTGCTATAACAGTTTCATAATTACCCTTATTTGCATAAAATAATTGAATAATTCAATAGCAAATATCCCCAAGCCACATACTGCAGATGTGGCTAGCTTTCCTGAATCCTGACAGTCACAGCCCAACACCTCCACAGGCCTGTGTGTTACAGGACACAGCTCAGAGCCAAAGGGAAAAGAAGCTCCATGAGGAGCTCACCAACAGGAAACAATCTTGTCTCTCTAGAAGCTGTGTGCCTTCTTATGGGAAAGCCTGGGCTCAGCCCCAGAACCCTGGTAATGTCAATCACAGGATTTGAACTTCAGCAGCCCGTATAGCTTCCTTCCTCCCTCTGCTGAGCTTTGACAGTACCTAAGCCTTTTGCAGCAGCCTAACCCCACTGACAACCAAGTATAAAAGCTGCAAGAAGAGCCATACATCAGCTACCTCTCAACTGCTGGAAGCTTCATTTATAATACCTGTGTGTTTCCCCTTTTACTAGTACCACCCTTTGCAACTGCACATAAACCTTCTCTAGTTGTCCACGCTTCCGGAGAACTGCAGCGCAGGTAGGATGGGCATTCTTCATATGAAAAAAACACCATTATTTGAGGAGTTCAGAAAGCCTAGGACTTCCATGTAGCACAAAAGCATGAATTAAAGGAGAAAAGCCCTCACCAACAGTCCTGCACAAGCAGATAGTAGCAATTAGAAAAGCCAGACCACAGATCTGAGAGAAACTCAAGATGTAGGAAGCAGGATTTCTTTATCTCATTCTTATAACCAGCTTAGAGAACCAAACTCTTTCCCAAGAACCCTTCTTCTAACCTATGTTGAATATGTAAAGCAAGGACACAGGACTTACAGCCAAGTGATTTTCCACTCCAGGCACATGGAACATGATGAAAGTAAATTTGTGGGTGTTTGCGCTTGATTTGGCAGAGGAAAAAAATGAGGGAGGGACTGTGTTTGAGGGAGGGTATCAAAGATCAGAGCCAGATGCTCCTGCACAGAGCTCTGGATTTGCAGGAAATTAAGAAGGTAGAGAAGGTGAGACAAAGGCTGTGTTTGAAGTGAGAGGCAAGGGGTTCTGAAGCTTACAACCATCCAAGGTGCTTGGGGGAAACTGCAGCGCATGCCAAAACCACACCACAGTGGCCCGGGGTGCTTTCATTATACAAAGCCTGGGAGAGAGAGGCTGTAAATGTAGCTTCAAAAGGAGCTTCATCTTAAAGTCTTAGCTCTCAGGGCCTATTAAACATTTATGCTGACTACCACTCCCACTCTTTGCTTCAGAAAAAGCACCCGAAATAACCTTTGCTACAGAGTGAACTACTACAGCTCTACAGGCTGTGCAGGAGACTAGTGGGGAGCTGTGAGAAATAACCAGAAATGGTGTTGGAACAGTGCGCTGATGTCTCTATTCAGTCAGCTGGGAAAGAAGCAGGAAAATCTGGTCTGGAGCCTGAGAGGGAAGACAGAAAACTGTGCTAGACATCATGAGTAGATTAGCATGTAGAGATGGCTAAGACTGAGGCCAGTGGAGGCAAATATATAAAAGCACTGGCAATTTTTGCTTTTACCTTATGTAAGGTTCACACTTTTGATGGGAGTCGTCAGACCAGCCTCCAGTTTTGGATCTATGACTACTGCAGCTGTGAGAGAGACTGTAGAGGAAAAGGAAGAAAGCAGACCCTATGCAGAAATCAAAAGGAAGACAGAGAGTCTCTAGGAGAAGATGGAAAGAAGGGATTATTTCCCCTGATCTGCTTGAAAATTATTTGGCTGTGCAACAGGAGTTTAGGATGATACAGCCAGAAGTACTCAAGGATTTCACTCTAGGAAGCTGTTACTACTAATAGCAGAGAATACACACTACATTCACATATTCCATTATCATTCACTCATACAATCACTCAGTTACCCAGCTAAAGCAAAAGTTAGAGGATAACCCCAACTGCACACTCAGTAGAGGGTTGTGCTGACGCACTAGCAGCTTCCAAGCAGGTGTTCAGGAAGTCCATCAGAATCATTTATTTCAACAGATGCACCCAGAATCCTGCAGTCTTTATCTGCATGTAGGAGCCCCTGCCCTCCAGTCACACAACCTACAGTTGATACCAGCATTCACTTGTGGTCTTACACAGATTGAGCAGACACTTGGTGCCTGGAGTTTATCAGCTTCTGCAGATTCAGTGGAACTACCAGTCTCCAAAATTTATCAGTCCCTGGGAAAGATTCACGCTCCTTCTCAGCACATGATTTTCTTCTTTGATCTGTTTTCTGGTAATTATTTCTCCACCCAAACCTACAGATACCTACAGGACCAATTCAGTTTCACACAAAAGACAGCTTTATGATGAGTTGGTGGCTTGTGCAGCTATTCACTCAGCATTCATTCTATGGGTAGAAACTTAATGTAAATGTGTCTCCTTCCTATTGACAAGCAGCTACAGCACCTCCTCCTGGAATCCAAAACCACCAAGCTGGATCTGGGCTAGGAAAGATGAAGGCTTAGTGTTGGCATTTGAATACATAGGCCCTGTGAAGAGGAGACAGGCCTTCCCATATTCAACCTAGGGAAGAAACATTGATTGACTGGTCTAGATTCATGTTAGAATGGCGTCTGCTTAGCCCTAGTCCCTCTGACCTACGTTAATTAGGCTGCTTATCAGCATGGTTATTACAATCCAGCACCGTGTTAATGAGCCTGCCTCCTGAAGGCTGGCCAAATATGGCTGAGCTGACCCAAACACTGAGTGGAGGGCAGTTTTGAAGATTGTATTCTTAGAAACCCTTTTGCAAAGAGGTCTTACACTTTATGTGGATGGCACTCCGCTACCGGTTCTCAATCCTGCTGTTTTCTCTTCATTCCTGTAGACCACATCCCTGATGCTGCAGAAAAGTAATTCTGAACCTTCATACTGTAGCAATGAGATTCATGACTCAATCCTAAATGATCAAATGGAATCGGGCCTTGGCAACAGTGAGAGGTCAGACCAGGAGAAGGAGCCTTGTGCAGGCTGGACAAGCTGCTTGATGGATTCAGGTGTGTTAAAGGATTTTGCCATACAGTGGGTTACTCTAGGTTTGCTTTATTTAACAACTCAGAGTTGGGCCATCACCTCAGTGAGTGGCAAAGGACTTA
>JANHGN010006888.1:63456-84649 GCA_024605025.1 Megaceryle maxima | reverse complement strand
TTATTTTTTAAAAAATACTTTCAAATGAGTTATGTAAATAAGTTTGCAGGTCAGAAGTCTTACAGGCTTTCAGATGAAAAGCTAAATAGATATGTTACCTGTAATAGGTACAAATTAACTTTTTTATGTTGTATAAACTATTTACATATTAATAGAAGAAAATAAAAAAATAATTTATTAAGTGTATTCTTGTAATTATTGAGGCAGGGTCTTTGTATGGTCCTGGAACACTACATATATATTGTCTTCTGCCATTTTGAGAAGCCTTCTAATGGCAGTGGGTGCCAATGTTTAAAAATCTTTTCTTACCTAACAATCTGGAATGTTTAAAATTTGAGTAAGTGGTAAAATATTTCTAAGTACAGTAAACTTGGGTGTACATTCTCAAAATCAAAGTTGGGTTTGTTTGGTTTTTTTCTAAACAGACTGATTCTGTAATCCATTTTCATTCACAGTTATCCCACACGGAAAACTAAATTTGAAAATTTCCACAACTATAGCTGCCAAGTTATGAAAGAGATTAAATCAATTATCAAAGGTTTCGGTCACTGTGTTCGCACTACAGTGATCTGCTAAATAATCTGAATGATAAAGGTGTTTGCATAGATTTTTTTTTTTTTTCTCCAGTTGCATTAATAAATTTATTTTAAAATTGATAATTTTCCTTAAGCTGTAGCTTCCTTCCACTGCAGCACTTCTGTCCTGTGTGATTCTGAAAAGTTGAGTAATTATATTCAGGAATAATTGAAGTCACATAACAAGATGATGAAGATGATGATGATGATTATCATTAGTAATCCTTCCACATAAATACAGAAGGATGACATAACACAAATGCCTTTACATGTTTTGACATGCTATAAAGATCCTTTCAAAAGAAATTTTGGTGATCTGGTGATACAACTACAAGATGAGAGGGAATGTGGGAAAGACAACATGCTTAGCTAGAATTTAATGTAAAAAGTCTGTAAATATAGAAGGAAAAAAGTTAACCTGGGAGTTATTCTGATCAAATATTGCACCTTTATCAAATTTTTCCTTTCAATTTTAATATTAGATTACGAGTTTCAGTGATCTGAGACCTCTCCTTACAATGAGATAGTAAGTCCTTCTTTGGACACCTGAAATAGGAATTAAAACAACAACAAAAACAACAAACAAACAAACAAAACCAGAGAAAAAACCCAAACCCCAAACCAAACACACAAAACCACAAACAAACAAAACCAATTATTAAATTTATTTAGGCATTTTGAGAAACTTCACTTTTCAATTCCTAAACACCTCAAGTAGAGGAGTTGAAAATGCAGTATGTAAAACTAATTTTACATTTAACTTTGGTAAAATTTTCAGGAATTTTTTTGAAAGTTGAGTTTTCTTAGTTGGGGGTTTGAGTTTTTCTAGGAATTTCCCCCCCCTCCTCCCCCTTCTAAATTAAGCCAACTTCGAGGCTGTTATTTTCAGATTTTTTCCAAGAAGTAATGTTAAGACCTACTGGCAATAAGAAGCTAATGACTGTTTTGAATTAATGATACATTTCAGTGAGATCATACCACGTGTATAATATCAGGCATTAAATATAAATTGAATTCAGCTGGGACTTGTGGCAAACTATGCCTGGGAAAACGGAGTACACTTTTGCATGGACAATTACAGTGGTTTTGGCAAAATAGTCTAATACTGTCTTTTGAAGTTGGTCATACATTACAGCTCCAATTCTATCAGTCTAATGGGCAATTGCTATTCATCTTTGTCCTTATGTTATGTTGAAGTGAGAGATCATCGTAGTCTCCCATGTACTAGGAGAACATTCTGAACATTCTTCTGTCTCTGACCCCAGGAATGTTGAAGAATGTTTTTGTCCAGTAAACTCAAAGTTGGGGTCTTCCCACTGGTTTTGTTCTTAACAAAAACTGGAAATGTGTTAATCCTTCCCTTCCCCCCCCGCCTCCCATTTTTAAGTATTTTGATCTCCTGGCACTAGGCAGGTTAAACAGTCTTTTTGCATTAAATTACAGTTCTTAAAAGAATAAGAAATAAAGCAAAATCTCCTTCCTGAAAAGATTTTTAAACAGTGGTGCCCTTGTAGTTGCAAGAAACATTACAATTTTTAATTACAGAAGTTATGACATATACCATTGTTCCTGCATTTAATAGAATGTGATGAGCTTTTTCTATAAAATCTTGTGATTTTTAGTACAATAATATTTTATAAATATAATGTCTAATTTGAAATGTCAATTGCATAGCTCTCTAATGGGTGCTTGGTAAATGCACAAGAGATTTAGCTTTGATTCTCAGGTACCTCTGACGTAATGGAGACATGCTGGGTTTTTCTTCCTCATGACACAACTGGAATGTGAAGGAGCTCTCATAAATGCTTTACCTCTGTATGCTAGCATAAGTTGTTATTGCTCTTACAGTTTCAATTTGGGAGTGTCTTTATTCTGATTTATTTCTTGTAGGAAGCACATACACTTTAAAAAAATTAATTTCTATCTCAAGCATTTCGCTCAATACCATTAGATGCTTAAGGAACAGTGATTTCTTATGCCTACAAAATTCAGAATGAATACTACATGTGTTGCTCTGTCAAACAGTTGAACTAATTACTGTAATCCTATGAGACAACCAACAATTTCTTCTATGTGCAATTATGGTTTTGCAGCTATTTGGGTTTTATATATGGAGGATATTATGATAATTTGCCAAAGGCCACATAACATGCCTTTGCTTTTAGGTTTTGGTGAGGCTTGCATAGTTTGATGTACTGTGCACTGCGCTTCAGAACAAAGGGAAAAAAGGATTTTGATTTTCCTGGCTGCTTTCTGTTAGGTTTCAGTCATGCTGAATATGTGTTCACTATGAGGGGCTTCTGTAGACGTAAAACCAATTCAGCAAAGGACTGAAAGACATGTGACATCAGTACTCAACAACTACTTAGAAAGCATGGGGTGCATGAATAGCGCTGGAGACACTGATGTTCCTGTTGCTCTGTGTGTACTGCATCTTCCTTGTTGGCTTTTTTGCCTGTGGTGGCCCATGTAAGGGGAGATGGGGGGCCTTTAATATGTGACTGATTTGGCTTGCGTGGAGTTGTGCTAAAGCAGACTGCACACTGAAACTCAGAAGCAGAGAAGCCAAGGCTCTGCCCAGTTATCTCACTATGATGTTGAAAATGAAGTATTTTGTGGGAATACGATGTTACGCAGTGGTGTTCTCCAAATGACAGTGGTGCTGCATGTGATACTTGACCCAGTATGCTGGCATATGCACTGCATACCTCCTTGTAATGTGCTAGCAAAACCAGGAGAGCCTGCAAATTACTTTTCTCAACGTGTGGTGTTGTAATTGTCATTCTCTTTCATGATACCCATTGTGCCTAGGTACTGCTATTCACAACTATGATTGCTTTAAATAAGGTGGTAAAATGATTTCTTTGTAATTCTTGGTTCCATCTCTCTGTTGAATGTTACCGCTTCTATCCCGTACTAAAAGATCCTCCTGTTTTAGGGAAATTAAGTTACTGAGCTAAACTCAGCTCTCAGAGAAGGGGGAAAACCAGTTACATTTTAGTCGTAGGGTGAGTTTATGGGCATGCTTTCAAATTTCATATGAAAATAGGCCTCAGTATGGCAGTGTGTTTCTGTGTTTGTAAAGGAAATTAAGAAGTGCCATACTCAAAAATCAAGAAACAGAAACTGATGTTAATGTCACAGTATTGAGTTACATGGCTAACTATAGGATGGTACTTCTAATCAATTTTCTTTATTTGGGATAACTTTTGAGTTAGTTACCATTTCTATTATGACTGTCATAAGTAGCATCTGACGTTTAATAGTTATAGCTGCAGTAACATTTAAGGGTTGGATCATAAGCAGTTGTTATGCATGATTATTTTTTTTTTCTCCTCTGTAATCCAGGATTGCATTAATGCTGTATTGTGGTTTACGTGGTTATTGCAGGGCATGATTTCTCAGGGAAATATGGATGATACCATGTGTTGTGAGAGCTGATAATTAATTCTTGCTTTTAAAGTTAAAATTATTTTCAGGTTTCATTCAAACATTTCACTTCACATAATAACTTTTGTGTTGAACTTCCTTAGGCTTATCAGGTAAATCATGATGAGAACGTTAAGAGCATTTAAAGGAGTCAATAAAATACACTCTGCCCAACACTTTGCTACTTTTTGGAAAAACATCCATTCTAAACTGATGCTGCAATTTCTGTGTGCTTTTTCTACTTTATTGTACTATGTGCCATATAAATTAATAGTTGCACTGCTGATTTCAGAGCTGCACTTACGGCATGACAGTGACATTAAATTTCAGGGTTAGGCAATGCTACAGTAATACATAACTTGATTCTGGGGTAGAGTACCAGTATAAATCTTCTAACATCTCTATATTCATTTATATCATTAATTTTTTATGAAGTCTTTTCCCTTTGGGGATTTTTGTTTGTTTTTCCAGTAAAGTTACTTTGGCTAGATTGGGCTTTGATCCAAAGCCCATGAGAGTCATAGAAAGCATTAATAAAGTAAAACTTTATTGAAAAGAAACTCCACAGTCTGGTTGACCTTTCTGCCTTTGCAGTATTTCTGTCTGCAGCATGCATTTGGAGTGGTTTGCTTTAAGACTTCAGTAATACAAATTTGAGTGATTTTAGTGCTGGTAAAAATGGTAAACATACTACTGTAACTGGCCACAAAAAATATTTCCCTATACTGTCAGCATGCAGCTTAATTATTTAGAAGGTGAATTTGTCTTTCTCCATGACTTCTCTTTAAAATGAGCAGTATAAGAAATGCTGACCACTTCCCTTAGTTGTATACTTCTAGGAGAATTCTTGTTGGTAGTGACATACGTGATCATGGTCATCATAGCCTTGAGAATCAGCTTCCTCTTGATGATTTCAGATTTGACATTTCCATTTATATTTGCTTTGAAAAGAATGCAGCAGGGAATTTCCTCTCTAGGTAAAGCTACTTCAATTGTATTTTGATTGTCCTGGTTCTCTCTTTTGTTAGAAATCTAACGTAAAACAAATTGAACATCTAAATGTGACTCTGCTTAGTTATCTGTGTTCTTGCTCCCCTCCAAGGTAAGGTATGGCATCGTTACCTCTGGTATTAGTGACCGGACTTCTTCTGGAATACCTACTGTGATATGGAAAGCGTGGAGAATTTCATCTAGTTTTCACTTTCTACTTTTTAAAAGCATAACAGGCTTTTCTCTGAGGATTTTTGTAGAAAGCAGCTGTTTAATTCTACACATACAGAGTTCTTTAACTGCATCTCAGTTTATAAAGTTTTATCCAATGTTCTGTTTATTTTTCAATGAACTTTTTACTGTTTTATCAGGGAAGGTGCACAAATTTTGTATATGTTCCACAGAAGAAATATGACTGGATACTGGAATGGCCTCAGAAATAATAATTCAGGGATGTTCCTGTAGTTCTTCACATAAGCTCCACCACTTTTTATTTCTTTTTTTTATAAAACAAAGCAAACGCAAATAAAAATACACCCTTAGCAAGCTGAGAGGAATTGGCCATTTATCATGGAACTAATTGTATAATATGCAAATTACTGTGTTTTCATTAGAGATATCCTTCATTTCATTACTGACGGTGCCAGCCCACAAGTCTTTTCTTCCTTGTCTGTGTTTCGCTGATGCTTCTCCTCTACCTAAATCTGAAGTTTTGCATGCCAGTTAAACTAGTTCTTCTACCAGAATGAGTAATCTCTAAAATTTTTAAACTCTTTCCTCTACCCAGGGCAACAGCAGGGGCCTTCCTACTAAACAGTAGTGCTTTACTGTTGGAGAAGGAAAAAAAAAAAAAAAGGTTAAAACTCTTAATTGAAAATAATTTTACTGGGTAGCATATGGGATCAGCTGTAAAAATCATCAGGGTAATTTCTTACATAGCACAATTATATACAGGAAGTGCTTAGGCAGCAGTGTATTGGATTGATCTCTCTGATTGATCTTGATTTCATGTAGAATGTAGATATTTTAAATAATCATTTCATACTGAATCTGAATGGTTAAAGTAAGCCGTGTGATTGTCATAAAAAAATCCTGGCAAAGATACTTGCAGAGAGAGTATACATGCTAGAAGTTTCTAGAGTGTTAAAAGTCCCACATACAGTCCAGTTACAAACAAATGCTCTGTTAATAGAAAATCATGCCAGGCTGTTGATGCAAAGCGGTGTTGAAGTTTAGGCAGTTCAAGTGAACATTATCTGAACGGGATTGGAGAAGCGTAATGACTACGCGGTAACTTCAGCATGAAGGGTGGGGTCCTTGTAGTGATTTAAAATGTGTGTAGTTCTCTTTGGAGTGGGTATTAGTAAAACAGAATTGTTTGAGTCTTTTTCTTAGTTGTTCATACAGATTGATTTGTGAAGCTTCTGAAGTATTTGTGCATTAAAATATGCACAGAACCAAGAATAGTTTTGGTGGTCTTTTTAACATTATATTTTGTACTAAGTTTCAGCAAATTCTGAGTAGCACAGCAAAAGCTGATTACACTGAAGAAAACTTCGGTTCACATTAAGTCTGTATGGTTTGCTGATAATTCAGGTGTTCTAAGAGCATAGCTAGTTCCAGACATATATTCTCTATGAAACATCTTGATGCCTGATCTTTTAACCATTTTCCTTAGTGAGACCAGAACATGAATTGCTGATGCGTATTGCATTTGCACTTAAATACCTGATTTCAGAGTGTGTTAAACCTTGATCTATTTTTGATAAAAAGAAATGTAGCATTTTTATCTAATTTCCGTTTAATGATAAGTACATTCATGCAGAGAAAAACATATAATTATGGCTTGATGCAGTGATTTTAAGCCAAGAAAACAGTAGGATGGCAGTGGTAAATCTGAAATGAAGATGCATTTCTCCTTGGAAACCCAGGCTTCTGGATTCTTCCTTCCGCCTTTGTAGCAAATCGGTGGCAAATTGGTGTCTCCATTACTCCAAAACTATACAGATGAAGCAAGGACCAGAACTTTCACACTTTTTTTTCCAGAGGTGGACATTGGCTTTTGCCTGGAGTGTCTTTATCCTGTCACTTCATTTTCTGAGGGGGATCAGTTAAATGAGAAATATAGAGTAAGTATTTTTAAATAAAATCAGATTTAAACTATTAATTATTTTGAAATTAATAGAGATCTAATGAATGGAAATTAAAGGCCTATATTGCAAATATTGAACAGTGCTTATATATTTTTAACAATCATTATATATATGAAAATTTGAAACATGTAAAAGTGAAAAGTGGAGGGTTGTTCTTGTGTTGCTAGGCTTATAAATTGAAATTATTAAGATCCGATACCAAAACCCTATAAAAGGGCTAATGAAATGAAAATGTAGTGTATTCTTATGAACAGCCTGTGTAATACAATCAATGGGTGTGATGTTTTTGTTCTGTATTGTATTTATTATATGTAAGTAAACAATAAAGATTATAAATCTTATTTTCTTAACAGAAATTAGTATTTGGTTGGGGTTAATGCTTAATGTATTTTATGCCATCAGTTAAAAAATGAATGGTCACTAAGGGTGGGCTGTCTTGGGCAAATAGCATAGTGGTAAAAAGGTCTTGAACTGACTCAGTTCCCTTCTTCCACTCAGAAGTGAGTCTCAGGATGTCTCGTTTTACCTGTAGTCAGATAGGATGACAAAAGATTACAATTTGTTCTCAGATTGGTTTGGTAATTTAAGTAGTAAAATACCAATTTTTAATCTACTTTCATGGCTGCAGGTGATTTTTACTTGCTAATAGATGAATTATATACAAGAAGATAGCTTCAGCAGCAGGGGGAGCCACTGTAGTATCCATCTATCTATTGCATTGCTGAGCTCCAGTGTAAGAAATTATGTAAGCGATAACGAGACAATTAACTTGTGTGTTTATCATCCTTGATTCTTGGAGTTAACTAGGACAGACTAGATGCTGACCTTCCTTCATGCAGCTGAACTTTCTGTGTATTTAATAATTAAAAACCTTGGACATGAGAGGCATTTACCTAAATACTTAATAGAAAAATAAGAAAAAGTATTTTTCTACTATAGGATTTTCTGAGTCTTCTGGATTACCTGCAGCTGAATTCTGTTTCCTGATATAATCAATGCTGTTGCACAGCTGTAACAAGATTTTTGCCCTAAAACAAGGGGACACTTGCTGTGCCATATATAAAATGTGCAAAAATGGATGGTAGTGGCAATGCAGGTGCCAAGTAGATGAATCTTAAGTTTTAGACCAGAGATTTTTAGAAAAATTGTAAGCCTAGGCATAAAGACATCATGGCAAATACAAATCACCAGGTGGAGAAGCAGGAGTGAAGTGTCATGAAACAAATGGCAATTTAGGCAAGGACTCGGGGCAGTGTAATGTGGGGAGAATTCCTGTCAGAGGCTTCACAAATCCACTGGGAAGGGCCATGGATTTACCTGCCACTGCTGGGTCCTAATGTCTAAAACTAAAACTTGTTATGAGCAAGGATGATGTAATCAAAACAAGTTACTTCATGGAAGCTGACCTTACAGTGACTGCACTGTCTTCTGAATGGTCCAAGACCAGGGAGAGCTACTAAAATGAAGGAATATTCAGCCTGTCACTGGTTTGTTTTTTTTTTTTTTATACAAGACTAATAAATAGTGGTAAGAGATTTGCTTAACTGCTTTGAAAAACATTTCTACTTTAAAAAGGGTTTATAAAAATCCATGGAATTTATCACTTAAGCAGTTCATTCTTGACACCAAGTGGGCAAATATCATATGTGCCCCTTTCTTTGCTGTGTGTAACTGTCTTTATTCTCTCTCAGCAAAGAACCTTGAGAGGTATTTAATGTAGCAGAATGTCTTAGTCGAGGCTATTGTGCACTTCAGTACTTCCAGTTTTGGGGAAATGTTTTAATTAACATGGAGTCCATCTCACTGTGTTCCCTGACAAGCAACAGGAATTCTGGAACTCTTAAGTGAAGCATGTTGGCTTAAAAAATTTCCATATTTGCAAATGTAACTTGGCAATAACAAGCCTGTTCTTTTTTCTAGTGACCTAACTGATGGCTGGAATCCCAGTCGTTGTGTGATCCCTCCATTTTAAGTCATAAAGATATGTGAAATGTGGAATTATTTTCCATTTTTGGCAGGTTCTCTCCTTTAAAAAATAACCTAAGATGTATGATTTCCTTAGGCTATGTCAGTACTTCATGAGTTGTGCTGAGTTAACACACTGGCTGCATAAATGGCCAGGGCAAGTGGTCACAAAGCTATATGAAGTTGTCATTTCAGTGGAAGTTCTGATGAAGGCGTATAGAGTGCCATAAGGAATACCAGGACTTGGCTCTGGTTTGCCATTATTCCCTAGAACCAAGACTGGGGGAGCTACTGGGTAAATGACCAAGATGAGAAGTTCTTTATTGTTCATTTGTCTGGGGGGAATTTTTTGAGTTTTGGGGTTTTTGTTTCCTTTTCCAAAATGTGAATCACTCTTCTAGGCTAGTAAAATCTAAACTCTTCTCTGTGATACCTTGACACCCAGTACTTTTCTGTATACAATGGGATGAGCTGGTGCAGGCTGGCTAGATTGCTTTCAATCTCTGACATAATTTGTTGACAGATTATTTTAGTCTACTCTATATACACTTCAGTTTTAGGAGACACATTTCATACAGGAAACTGCTTCTTGCCAGAAGCTCCATGTCGCTTGCTAGAAGGTGGTGTTTAAAACTTTGGAGAAAGAAGACATTTTAAACCCTATTTCCAAACTTTTTCTTCTTTTATCAATAGTATGTATGTTGGAGACATTCTTGGGTTTTATTTATATCTGCAATCCAAGTATATCCCATTTATATTGATTTTTAAAAAAACTTGACAAAGCTTAAGGTTTCCAGAGAAACGATGGTTTATTACTTCAATGTGAACTCTTCTGTTCTTACCTTCATTTCTCCCCCTCTGCTCCCAACCCCTACTGCAAGCTTATGTCAAAGAAAACCCACTTCTAATACATGGGTTTGCAAGCTTTTTTTTTTTTTTAGGACTTGTTTTTTAGTAATGTAATCTACAGTATTACAATTTGCTGTGACATGAAGATGTTCATACCATAAAGATTCCTCAGTTATCTAAATAGGCTCTTTGTGGGAACTTTCCAGCATTGTGTCATTTACTAGGCTTCTAGGATTTAACTACTAGGATCTTGCTGCTAATGATGATGGAAAACTCATGATTACACTGCAACTGTGCATTTACACAATGTGAAGGAAGCTGCATAAACGTAAAGGAGCCTTCTGTCTGTTTGTAACAGCCTTCCTATTTAGAAGGAAGCTTATCTGCCAGTGTGTGTATATATATATATAAATGCCATGGACAGGAATAAGCAAGAAAATAAAAAGTTCAAAAATGAAAGTAATAAGCAGATGACTTTTGTGGCTGTGGTGTTGCAGAAAAATGCAAGCCCTGTGGCCAGGAATGGTTCCTGACCATGGGGGCATGTGGTGATCTGAAAGGAATGGGAGATGAGGAGGAAGTCTGATGCAAGGCCCACTGGTGAATGGAGTTTGGTCTTATGCATACCTTTCCCCAAGTCCTCCTTGCCTTTTTCTGTATTTCCCTACTCAGAAAAAAAATTGTGTAAAAAAGTCTTTTCACTAATTGAGAGGACATCATTAGTTCATAGTATAAATATTTTAAAATATTATGGAAGTGCATTAGCAATTTAACAGATGTCTTTTGTTAAAAAGACATTTTGACAAAAGTGCTGACGCTGACTTCTCCCTTCTTCGCTGTTAGGTAAAAGCTGATGGAGCTCCATCTGTCACTCTTCTGCATGTGACTCTTTCCCCATAATTTGTGTATGATTAGCCACCAGTGAATGGAAACATGTCTTGACTGAAGTAGCTGGTGTGCTTGAATTGAAGTGGCTCATTCTTGTAAGCAAGTGCTTAAAAACAAAGTCGTATTTGTTACTCCTCCTACAAGAGTGTGTTTGCCATGGTGAATTTCAAATGTAAGGAATAATGTGTTTCTAGAATAGGCTAAAAGAGTCTTACCAAAGTGTTCTTCTTGAGGAAATGGTTATGGACTAAGCCAGTGTCCTTTCTGAGAAGCAAAAATGCAATCAGGACCAGCTTAACCTGGAGAAGAAAAAGAACAAAGTGATGATCTACCAGGAGCTGGTGGAGAGCCATGGTGAGGGAATGAACATCCCTTCAGAACTAGGAGGAGGTGCAGAATGAGTTTCCAGTATGAGATATTCCTGAGCTTTTGGAAAAAGTCAGCCAGGGTTGAAATTATTCTTCCTTGACTCTTCCTTTTGTACTTGAGGGTTGGGTAAAAGGTGCAGCTCTTAATAAATCCTTAAGACAAGAGAATCTCAACTGAGAATAGTGGATGAATAAGCTTCAAATTCTTAGGGATTAAAAGTTTCAAAACACTCCAAAACTTAAATGGTAGAAGTGTTTCATTGTTCAAAAAACCCCCTCAAATTTGCCTTTAGGGGTCTAACTGATAAAAGGTTTGATGATACATAAAGCCTTGTAATGAAATAATACTAATGTTGCATTGGCTCTCTGCCAAAGTAATTCCTCAAAACATCTAGTTAATGCTTTTAATGATGTGTGTCTGCTTTCTGGCTCTGGTCTGCCTATATACATACCAATCTACCTCCTCCCTTTGCAGATGATTTCTAAAACTGACACATATATGTCTGCCTTTATAAATTCTTCTTTTTTTTTTTTTTTTTTTTTTTCCCCTTCCCCTCCTCCTGCCCCCCTCCCTGGTTTAAAAAAAGACTGTTCAATTTCAATTCTAAATTATTTGCCAGATTGGTAACAGAAGCATCGTAGCAGTGTCATGGAGGGGCATGAGGACAGAGGAGTTGAGAATACTGGCTTCGCATGTTTCTCCTCACCTACCAGACTCTTTTAAATCTGAAAGTACCTTGGCCTTGAAGTGTATCTTCAAGAAAGCTCTTAACAAAGCTGCTTGTTTTGCATAACAATATTTGGGAGGTTGCTGCTCTATATTTAGAGAACACTGTACTTTATGCTTAGCTTTCAGGAGAGGATAACAGTTTTGAGTTGCTGTGTGTAAACTCAACACAAAAGGGACTCCAGAGAAACTCTACAGTCTTGCAGCCCACTCCATAGTGCTACTTCTGAGTTTGAAGCATACAAAGGATCTTTTATGTGATGCTTTGAATGGTGAGAGTGGACACAATAGCGCCTCTTCCTCTTTCTTATCATTACTGATTACACTTGGGACAGTCCCTTCACCTCTCAGTGGCTTGGGTTTTCCCATTCCTAACATTATGGTAGTGATTATACTTTTATATTTTTATGAGGCAAAAACATGGTAACAAATTGTTGTCAAGGTTGCTGTGGGGCGTGGGCAGAAAGCTGTAGCTCATACTTCCTTAAGAATGCCTCGGTTCTTAAGGAAGGTAGTAACTACAGCTTTCAGCCCAAATCCTACAGCAACATTGCCATCCTTTCTCTTATATTCCCTTAAATCTCCCTAATTCCTCCTGCCCTGCCTGACCTGTACTGCTTGAGCAGTCAGTCCACTTCCCAAAGTCCTTAATCAGCCCTCACTGGAGATGCCAACACTAATAGATCAGTGCTATTGCCAGTGCTGGGCCAGGATGTTTAATACAGATGCCGCTAGAGAGACACCAATGAAGATTAACTACTATTTGTTAGATTTTTAAAGGAAGTCTTTTAGCTGTTTAAAAAGAGAGTAGGGATTGCTCCAAACAGCTAAAAGACTTATTTCTTCAGTGTAACAAATGTCAGTTTATCTCCATTGCTGCTACTACAGAAGCTGTGCCTGTATCAAAGGGACCAGTGTAGCAGAACCACAGTAATGGAAATGTAGAAAAGTTAGAAACTAGGCTGAGATTCACAATGCTTGGCTCCCCTTCACTGATCTAGGTTCCCTAAAAAAACCACTTATGTAGGAGGCTAGGAAAAGAAATAAGCAAAGGAGGAGAGGTAGGTAGGGAGAGAGATAAATAGGGTGGCAGAGATGCAAAAAGAAGGTTGTATAAAGTCCTGTCCATCTCTAATTCTGCCTCTTAAGGTCATTCTCAGTAACTCCTGAAGCTGGAAGAGATGGATCAGATTGAGCCCAAGTCTGAGAGCTCCTTCATACAGGGCATCTCTGTAGATTAACTTGACTTTGACAATCCCTGGAGATACCAGTGTATGGACAGGACTCAATATTTACATGAAATTCACAGGAACCTAACAGGTCATGTTACAAAGTTTAGGTCAAGGCACTTGATGGCATGCTGAGCAGCAGTCCCTGTCCTAGTGTAGTAAAGCAGAGCATGATCTTCTAGTTAGTCAAACACTCTAATACCAGTTGGACCATGTTGAATATGGTGCTTTTGATTTTAGGTTTATGTTTCTGCAGAGGTATGTCACATTCTGGAGAGTCACCTCAGCATCCCCTCTGCACAGCTATGCCTTTAATGATGCAATGTAGTACCTGTAATGACAGATTTATGCTGGTATGAGTCTCCTAGCTGCTTTCATAGCCAGGAGATAACTCAAAGAGCACATGACAAAACCAGGCTTAATTATTCTATGAGCTGTTCCTTTTTAAAGCAGTGAAATCATTTTTATGGTCAATGACCCCTTAGCCCAGATGCTCTTTGCAATGTCAAAACACCCAAGAGATGGCTGCCTATTTATTTTCTGTCTTGGAAAAATCTGCATACAGTAAAAAACAATTTGGAAAACATCCTAGCAGCAATAATATTTCATCACTCTCCACCCACAATCTATTGAGACTGGATGTTTGCCTCCTCTGAGCCACCTTGCTACCTCTAAACCTATTTGTGTGCTTCCAAAAAGGCTTTTGCTGCACTCTGCAAATCACCAAGCTCAGGTTAGGTAAGACAAATTCCTCCACTGGTAAATGGGCTGATTATGGTGGTAGACTGGTGTAGCTGTTGTCTTTTGTTCTCATGTACTAGTCCCACAAGCTGTATTTTTCTTCTTCCCATCTTTGCACAAACTTACTCCTTGGTGATAGTCTAGCTTCCAAAAGTTTGGACTCTGAAATATGTGTCTTTTACTTAAGGGATAATTACTTAGATGGAAATTGTCGTTCTCTAAAGATATATCTCAAAAATTACCCCTCACCCACATACTCAATTTCCCACTGAGATGAGATTTCTCTGTATTTTATGGGCTTTAAATATAGGGTGTCTCTCCCCCCCTTCTTAATTTGCTGCTGTATTGGGAAGGTTTTTTACTTTCTTTTGCAGACAAAGCAGGCTTTTAGAGAATTCAGGAGAGCTGAAACAGCTCAGCAGGTGTGGTGTGAAACTGCACTTGCTGTGAACACTGACTTACAACTTTGAGCTCACATGCATCCTACTGAGTCTCTGTTCAGGTGAACAAAGTCCATGTTACAGGCTGGATCATCAACTGGGACAAAAAGGCATGCTCCCATTTATTAATGGTGCTATGCTAATTTACATCTATTAAAAAAGCTGATTTTAGAGGATAGTCTGCGGTTAAGACCTACAGTGGGTAAGCAACTGTCTCTAAATGTGGCCATTGTGGTGCTTACTTTCTGTTAATTTGATTTTATAGCTTTTCTGGAGATTTTTTGGTTTTGTAGCAAATTAAAAATAACATGACTGGAAGGGGGAGATACATCTGGGGCTCGTTGTTAGCAGTGAAACAGAGAAGAGGAACAGGGATTTGTCTTCCCCCTTGCTGATTGTGTGAAGCAATGGGGATCACGTGAATGAATTCTTTAATTTAGTGTGCTTTGTTGCCCACCCCTCCAAAATAATTTAGTAACTGGAGTGTGTAGCCTCTTGGGTTTAGTAGTTTCATGGCTAAAGGCCTGTTACAAATTTTTGATTGTGGCTTAACAAAACATGCCAGGAGAGCAGGAGGGCAGACTTCCTTTTACCCTTATCAATATTGTTGTTTTTCTTGTAGGGGCTGGTTCCTACATCACCAGTCTTGACCCTTTTGTAACATAAGTAGGTACTTGCTACTATTTTTACTTTTCTGTCTGTAGAGCATTTTTTTAAGAATCAGTTGCATACACTGGAATCATCTACTACCAGTTAACATGCTAGTTTTGTTCATGCTTATTGATGATCCCTTCCTGGTTGTCTCTTCTTTTATTTTAAATCCAGGGCTGACAAAATTTATTTGCCTGCGGTTGCTTGAGAGAAATGTATACAACTAATTGAACCCCTTGGCTCCAGTCGACGGCCTGTAAATGTTCATCTTGCTCAAACAGCAATATAGGATTTTCCAGGCCAGCAGCTGGTGTGGTATTCAGTCCAGCTTTATTCACTCAGTTCAATTATCATTTGTCCCAAGTGAAAGAAAGGTGAAGACACTTTGTAGTGAAATATGCTGCAAGAATTAGGAAGCTGATTCACTCTTTGGGTGTTCAGCTATCAAAGATCATGTTATCAAGTGTACTCTGTATGAGTTGATTTATCTAGGTAGTAATATCATATTCTGCAAAATTATTAAAATATTCATAAAAATGCAAAGTAAATGCAGGAAGCCTAGCCTGATAATGGACACAATACCTGGTGTTCAGCTCAGTATTCCTCTTTGGCCTTACAGATAGTAAGGCATGGCCAGTCAGAAAGGGAGAAGATGAGCGTGTTGCATTAATGGAACACAGCGAAATGTGTCATTCAATCTTGCTTTATGAAACAGGCCCAGGTATGTAAGGTGCAATAACAAAATAATTGTGTAATATTGACTGATATTGATGGGTTTAAATGCACAGAATTTGCAATTCTACGTGGCATAATAGAAATTAAGTAAAAATACTGTGACAGACAGACTTGAGTGGGTATATTTGTATAGGTATTCCATACAGCCCTCACAGCTTCCAGCTCACAGAGTTTGTGCCAGTGTTGTAGAGTTTATCACAAAGTAACCTCACCCAGACAGAAGTGCTAACAACATGGTACTCTTGTTGACCATTGTGATGCTAGTTTAAGTAGTGCTACCAAATGCTGTCTCCATCAAGAAAGGAAAAGCCTTACCTGCTAGATCCTGTCATCTTTTCTAATCACTTTAAGCACTCAGTTCAGAGGATTGTTTTGCTAAACACATACGAAAGTATCCTTGTATTCATATCCTGTCTGATTTTGTTATTGTATTCTTGGAGATGGCAGCGGTGTGTACACACCAGCAAGCTAGCTGTGCCACATGGAGCGCTCCAGAAAGTTTAGGTGGGAGTAAGATCTTGACCACTGTGCTCAACTTCCCAGGTTTAAATGTCAGAGGGAGAGGAGTGAGTGAGAAGCTGTAGTTCACTGTCAGTAACCCATGTGGATAGAGAGGCTTCTGGGAGGTCATAACCACTGTTTTAAGTCCTGCCTAATGAAGGGAAAATTCACTGTCCATATATAAAGCCAGAGGTTGTCTCCTTGCAGCACAAAGCAGGCGTGGTGGGTTGGCCTTGGCTGAGGGCCAGGCACCCACCCAGCTGCTCTCTGTCCCCCTCCTCAACAGAACTGGGGGACAAAATAAGATGAAAAAGCTCCTGGGTCAAGATAAAGACAAGGAATCTCTTACCATTTATTCTCACATGCAAAATGGAAGAAGATTAATTTAATTTATTGCTCAGGCTCTTGGGAGTGCTTCCGCCTCCTCCCCAGCCCTGGGCACTCGCCTGGCTGTTTCTCAGACTCTTTTCCTCCCTCCTCGTGGCCTCTGTGGCATTTTGCCCTTTACAGGCCCTTCAGGGCCACCTGCATTGCTGATGGGCTCAGCTGTGCCCTGCGGTGGGGCCATGGCAGAGCCGGCTGGAGCCGGCTGTGGCTGGCGCAGGGCAGCCTCAGCCTCTCCTCACAGAGGGGCCCCCACAGCTGGCACCCAGGGCAGTAGGATTTCTGAGTTGTGGTCTTGAGTCTGGTACATTTTGAGGGGATTTTGGTGCCCATGGCTGTGAAGAGGGAGCCCTTGCAGCTGCATCTCGACTTCCTGACACCACTGGGAGGGCCAGGTAAGCTCCAGATGCTCCTGCCATGGACCCGTGTGTGGCTGTGGGTCAGTTACAGATCAGCTTGGAGTTAAGAAGCTGGCTAAGCCGTTGAATAGGTATCTGGCTCTGTTTATTCTTTCCTCATGAGGAAACATGTATCTTTCCATAACCTTGTCCTTCAGTGGCCTCATAGTCACCGCCGCGCACCCATGGGATCTCATGGACAAATCGTTTTGCCTCTCGCCTCAATGGCATGAAGTGCTTTTCAAGGACCTGTCAAAATATGGCCTTGAAATCATAATCTTATTAACATAAGCATATATTGGTGCTGTTTCGTTTTGATCTACTTATGTGGTCTCTACAGAGCTGATTTAACATTGCCTTTGTTTCATCTGGACATTAGTGTGGCCTGTATAAATGCCTACTAAATTTGTCACCACTGGTTTTAGAGGACTGTAGCCCACATAGCTGCCATGCTGTGCTCTTCAAGGTGATTGTGTAAATAAGATCAGAAAAACAATTTACTAATTTGTTTACATAGTCTGGGTGTGTTTTTATAGACTGGGAGCTGTATTCCCCACCATAAGCCTTTGGGGTGGTATCATTGCACTGGGGAGTTTACGGGTACACGCTTTCTTTGTGAAGTCTGAGAATTAATCCCCAGCACCTATTACTCTGGTGACTGCAGAGGGTCTTTGCTGGGTTTTGTCAGATGTTTGTTAGTTGGCAAGCTCCTGGCAGAGTTGAACTTGGCCTAGAGATTGCCTCTGTCCCTAAACAAGTAAGTCTGCATCTTGGGTTCAGTCACTAGCACCTCACTGGGTTAGGCTCCTGTGCAGGGATGTAAGAGGAAAGGAGTTCCCTGCATGAGTTCTGCCCTGTCCACTCCGTCAGTGGCAATCCAGCCTGAGGCTCCAAGAGCAGACACATGGATGAGAGATCTCTGTCCTGCACAGCTGCTCCTACTCATGTTCTCTGACTGCCTGGGTATTGCTCAGTGTCCCGAAGCACACCTTTTTATAACAGCAAACAGTGTGTTTTTCTCTGCTGTGTTCGTTGATGTGAAATATACTTGAAATATATATGAAATATACAAATGCACACTGAATTTTAAAATTCAAAACCTCTTTTTAATCCTAATGACACATTGTGTTGTCCTTCAAGCCAGGCCTAAGTTGACTGAACATGATAATATTTTGTAATTCTTAACTGAATAAGTAGACTCTGAAAGGAAAACAAACCTAATGGCTCCAGTGGAAGGAGTCCATGATCCATGGATCATGAATTTCTGAGGAACAGACCTTGGCTTCTTTGTCCAAACACAACTAATTTTTACTTTAGTAAAATTTCTGAAAATACAAAGGGGGGGAGCTAAAGGACTTGATATATAAATTATTAAATACAAATAGTTTAGCAATAATATACATCTTTGTGTAGTAGTGGTTTTTGGTTTTTTGTTTGGTTGGTTGGTTGGTTGGTTGGTTTTTTGCTAAGAATGTGCCCATCACACATGATAGTCTTTCAGATAGTATTATAAACTGCTCTTCTGCATAAAAAGGGAAGTGAATTCACATGGCCAGAGTTACTGTTGCTCCAAAAATTATCTTTCTTGAAAACTAAATAAAACAAATGTACAGAACTGAACAGCAAAATAAAATAGTTTTGTCTGGAGGTAATTCTCACATCTGAAGAATTAGAGACAGCAGATAGTTTTAGCCACTCAGAGACTGCAAGTTTGTGTGAGAGCCAGGCTGCTTTAAATTGTTGCTTTTCAAAGACACGGGCTTAGCAGCCTAAGCCAGATTCTCATTAGTGAAAAGGGATAACAGTAGAAGAGTAGTTTACAGAAGGAAAAGGATACACATCAGGGAGAGGACAATATCAGGAATTAAAAATCCATTTACCTGGTGGTATCTGGGTTGCTCAAGCTGATGGAAATAATATTTACGATTATTTCATCTTCTGTGTCTGCTCAGGATTTCATCAAATATCAGGTCAATGAGATCAGGATAGTGTCATACTTATGTCAGGAGCTCTTGAGGATGACAAACCAGGAGAAGCAGCAAATTGTTCTGAGTTCATCTTTATATGAAAGCCTAACAAAAATCTTTTATAGCTGCCCAAAGAGATTGATAAATAACTAACTACCATCACTGTTGGTTTTGGTTTTTTTTTTTTTCCAAGAATCTATTTTTAATCTTGACATATCATGTTTGTTCCACTGATTTTCTAGTTCATTCTCTTTTTTGCTTTACACTCATAATAAGACACAGTTCCTGTTAATATTAGCAATATTTATTTGAATAAATTTAGACCTAATAATCTTTTTGTACTAAAAATTTGACAACATCCATCATTACCGACCCTTTATGAGCTTTTGTCCATGCAAGAGCAGAGGTGTTCAAGATCCCTTCAGCCCCAGTTGTGAAAACATACAAAGAATGAAATTATAAGCTTCTTGAAGCCAGTGGGAAAACACCTTCTTCAAAGATGGGGATAACAGAACACTATTTTGGCAAATGCTGGGCATCCATAAATATAAGTGTATATGTTATTCTGTCTTTATATACGTCACTGTGAGATCTAAGATTCTATCTATTAAACGAGGCTACAGTATCTGTTATGGTCTCAGGAGATTTCTCCCTTTTCAGCTGCTATCACAGTGCCTTTTAGTAAGTTTTGGGACCTGTGTAAATTCCTGACTCTTCAAAGTACTTTTATTTTTAAATTAAGTCTTAGAAGTCTTAAATATCTTACTCTTTATAGTATATTTTGCAAAGGAACCATATTCAGCTGGCCTCCATAGTATCATTGCTCCAAGTAAATGTGTGGGCTAAATGAATAGTCAGGCATCAAACAACAAGCATAAGCATGTGCTTAAACACTGTGGCTTCCATACAAGTAAATGTGTGCACTATTCTTCCTCATACAGCATGAACACAGCTTTCCTACACTTCCAAGATTTTTCACAAAGCTTCATGATGGTCTTAATTATTCAGTACCTATTATGAGCCTCCAAGAGTGGAACAAGAAGTGCATTTCCTAGAAATGAAACATAGAAGTGTTTTCTAAGCTATTTTAATGCTAATTCTTGTTCACTTTTTCAGAGCTTGAGCTTTAAACACCACAACTGTGAAAAGATCAGACCAAATTGAGAAATGTATTTTTGGCCATAGAAATGAAATTGTGAATTGGTATTTAATCATAGAAAGTGATTCTGTAGCAGGTCGATTTAGATTTTTCAATTGGTGTGAGTCAGTGAGCTTTTATGATAACAAAATTGCACAGTAGGTTTTAATTGTGCATAATTATCGCACGGCATGGTGCAGAGTACTCTATTCTAGGCATTCAACCGCATTTTGTTAAATTATTTTATTGAACTCTGTGAAGAACTGTACCTGATGGTATTTGATATATGCTTGTTTAATCTGCTCTGTGCTTTTTGTCTTAAGAAAGTGAAAATAATTATAATAGATATTTTTTCCTTTTTTTTTTCTCCAGTGTCCAGGTGACTAATTATACTGTATGGGCTGCCTATGAGCATCTACTAAAATTAACTGGAGGCTTATTTCTGATTTCAGCTGCAAGAATCTTGTGAAAGGTCTTTGGGTTTAGGAATGTAGCTTTAAGTATTACAGGGTTCAGGTTTTATTACATTCATCTGTGCATTAAGACTGAATGATACTTGGTGGACTTTAGCTGTTTCCAGTTTGATTATTTTAATTTCCAGACTATTTTATGTCTGCTGGATCTGATCATTGCATCCAGCTAGAACACAGCCTGTGATTTGGAATTGGGAAAATTTTATTTCCTCCTCTATAAGTAAGTAAAACATTTTTATCACTGTGAACCTAGTGATTTGTGAAATCCTGATGTTCTTTGTTTTTTGGTTTGTTTGTTTGGTTGGTTTTTTTTCTCTTGCTAAGCTTTCAAGTTTTCAGCAGTGATCTGATTGTTTCCCATCTTTTCACCAATAATGGAATCCAGACCAGCACACTGTTGCTCTCATGAATTCAGTATCACAACTCTCAGTCCTTTATGATGTTTCTTGGATGTGACATTTCTGTGAAAAAAACAGCTTTTGGTTCAGGGCTTGGTTGGTTTTTGTTTTGTTTTTTTTTTGGGGGGGGGGGGGGGGTGTTTGTTTTTTTTAATGAGCATTCAAAGAAAAGGAAATGAAATGTGAAAGCTGTA